>JAJPUD010004572.1:52296-124743 GCA_023553655.1 Myrmecobius fasciatus | reverse complement strand
TTCCTTCCTTCCTTCCTTCCTTCCTTCCTTCCTTCCTTCCTTCCTTCTTCCCTCCTTTCACATAGAGTATCATATCCTTACTTTCAAGTGCTTTGCCCAAAGGAATATACATTTTGATCCCTGAACCCCCACAACATATCTTGTGATTTATGAGCTAGATTTCTTAAGCACCATACCTTGAACCCACATCACTCTGGCCCTCGTTAATTGGTCCCAGATCAAGCCTTACTTGTTCATTGTTTGGACTCTGATAGCTCCAAGTGAATATAAATAGAAATTATTTTTATTTTTTTTTAAACTTGGTAAAAGAAGCCACTCTTTGTCTCATTCCTCACTAGCCTTAGTCACTGACTGGATGTTTCTTTCATCAAAGAAAACATGGGAAAGGCTTTAATTTAAAAAAAGGTCAAGGTCTCCCACTACATCTGGGGCCATCTCCAATGATCCTCATCTATGTCTTGCCTTGATAGATGGCTTCAGAGGAGAGAGTGAGGCTGATGACTGCACAGTCCTCCTTCACTTAATCACTTGCAAGTCAAGGCATCACCTTCTTGATGTCACTCCTTCAAAAATGGTCAAAAAAACAACAAACAACAATCTGTTAGACTACTGAATAATAACTAATAAATGTTAAGTGCCTTTTTTATGCAAAGGTGCCAATAACTTGGGCTTCAAAAGATGAAAAACAAAATAATCCTTGTCCTCAAACAGATTTTTAATATAGTAGAAAATATAGAGGAATAAATGTATAGGTCATAGTCCCTCAGGAGTTGTAAAATAATATGATCACTGTTTCTCAAGGTTGTCATAATTTTCATTTCACCAACAAATTTTCCTCCTTGGTTGAAATTAAGCCCAGAGCAATAGTTGTCCTTCACTGAAGATCTACCTTCTGAAAGATAATTTTTTTTAGCAAGGAAATTCAAGAATATATCAATTGTTGAGTTTGTAGCAGACTGCCATTGAGATGATTGTCTGAATAGTCAAGATGTTCTTTATCATGTCAACTTTTCATTAAGAACTCAACTTCCATTTTTTTCCCCCAGTCTGTTGTCCAATAGCATCCTTCCACTGCATTTTTTCCTGTTACTTTTTCTCTTGATTCTGTCATTCATATGATCTCTGCTGTTTCCTTCCTATCCCTTCCCCAAAGATTGGTGAATTTCCTTCCATCTGCTCCATTTGAATGAGGTATCTGATGACATATTTCCCTCATGAATTTTATCTCACAAATCTTAGTGATATTTGTGAAGTCCTTTTTACTTCCTTAGTTTAAGATGTTTAGCCTACTTTAGTTTATTTTCTGTATTCCTGGACAAAGGTGAATAGATAACTCTTTGAATTTGAGATTCCATTATTTTCCAACCCTCTTCCCTATCAGTTTCTTTTCAGTTACTGAACATTCATATTGCTTTTTTTTTTTACCTCCAGCCTCCCAATATGTTTCTTAATTATATTTATCTGAATATTTTGCTCCCTACTCTTATTTTTATTTTAAAGTCTTCTTAATTAGATCAATCTTCAAGAAAATATATCCTTTATGGCATTATATATATGTATGAAATAAAGATGATGAACATATGCATGATATATGCATATATGGATATATACTATACTTTGTTCATCATCCTAATTTCTTTAAGATCCAGAAAGTAAATCCTATTCACTAATGTCATTTTTTATTAAGCATTTTAACTTCTAATATCCTTTTTCCTGTCTAAGGAACATACTTTCAAACTGTAACAGAGATGAAACCATCATCAGTGCCCATACACCTTTTAGCTCTAAGTCTTTTTCTGCCCAAGCCTTCATAATCTCTAAAGACTTTTTACAGGTTCCTTATAGTATTATAATTAGTTCCCACTTGAATTAAAAGAAGTAGGTAGCATTCTCAGGTTTGAAAAAGTCCTAGGAGGCTCTCTGTCATATCTGAATACATTCTCTGGGGTAGACTTCAAGGCCTCTCAGTTTTTGTCAAGTTGACATATGACTGCTTCCCTGCCTTTTTATCTACAAAAGTTACAGACCACTAGAATGTGTATTTGCCTGGGGTCAGAGAATTTTTTAAAAATTTCTTTTCAATTTAAGTATTTTCTTACACATTGCCAGGAAACTTTTTACACTCCCTGATAAACTGGATCATACAAATGTGTTTTTTGGCTGTTTTTTTGCTTTCTCATTTAGCAATGACATATTTTATGTTTACTTATCTATACATTTGTTCCCCTGTGTCCTCCCCCCGTAGAATATAAATTCCTTGAGGGCTGAGACTATTTCATTTTTGTTTCTCTTAAATGTATAGCATACTGTTTAGCACATGGTAGTCATTTAAGAATTTCTTGTTGATTTCAGTGAATACAATTTTTGATTGCCTAATGTTAGAAGCACAGAAATGGGACGTCTTTTCAGGGTTTTTAAATAGTTCCCTAGCCTATTGCAGTTGAAATCATTTCTTATTTGTGGCTTCCCCCTACATACTTTCACATTAACTTCTGGTTGTTTTACTTACTTTTAAAACCTATTGAAGATTCTAGAGCTAGTTTTTTAAAAGATCATTATTTTTATTATTCTAGTTCACTGAAAGTTCTTTTCTTCTACATTTTCTCCCTCTCCTTCCCTTTAATCCCCTAGTCTCCCAGGTATGAACAATCAGTAATTAGTAGACCCTCGGATAGAACCCTAATTGTCCCATTGCTAGCACTGCTTCAGTCTTTTGGTCAATACCTTTGAGAAGCCTAGTGGGAAAAGTTCCATCATTTTCTGATTTCGACTGAGAGGGAAACAGACATATAAACAAAACTTCACAAATATCAGAACTTAAGTTACATCAGTTAGAAGAGAATGACTTAAAATTGTGACCCTGAAAGTTACTTGCTATTGAGTATATATAATATATATTTGCATATATATGTAAATATTGTTGAATCTTGATTTAAACCACATAAGGTAATTCTTTATAATGGTACTTTTGTGACTTCTTGAACCAGAAAGCACTATGAAGTGTTTTTGTTGTAAAGCTAAACACTGAAATGGATGTGTCACTAAGTCACTGCTTTCTTCACAATGTCCATTCAGGACAATACTAGCTAGTGACATCATTAGTCATTCACTTTCATGAACAGTAAAATACATTAATCAAGCTTTAAGCCTCCATCTTGCAGGACCTACTAATCTCTGAAGTTAAACTATATTAATACAAATGTAATTATTTTTTCATACAAAATTTGTATTTGTAGTTATGGTATGCAGTAAGTCATTTAAATTGATTGCTTTATAGGTTATATATTGAACATGTATATAATTGACTTAGCTGATAAAAATGTTATTTTGTTTTGCTAACAGTCACCAGAGGAAAATGTAAGTACCTGTGTTGAATCTTATTTGGCATGTGTTATATGTCATTCTAAATGATGTAAAATGTTTAACAATTTCTTTGTATATAAAAATAAAATAAGCTTGTAAATAAGCTTATAAAAACAAGCACTGTTTAGTTGTTTTGGTAATGGAATAATTATTTCTCATGGGCATCCAGGCATGTTTTTCATGAATTTATAATTTATACATATAATTTCATTAATTTATAAAAACATTTTTGTTTTAGGTCCAATTACTTTCAAATTATTCATTTAAACTGTAATATAAGATCTGTGTCCTTAAACTAGATATAGTTTTAAATATAGTATTTCATTTAGGATACTTCTTCCTTTTATTTCAAATTACTTATTTCTGAAATTTTCATCATGACTTTGTGAAGGTCTGAAGGAGATTTGTATTATTATTATTTGATCTAAAAACTGAGTCAAATGGGTGATACGTTATGTAAATGGTGAATATGAAAATTAGTATCCAGTTTATTAATCATAAACTATGCAACCTATCTTGACTCTGTAAATATCTTAAGATTATGATTTTTACCATGCTTCAGAGACCAAACTAAGTTGAATTTAGATCTAATGTTCTGAATAGGTAGCAGGAGATTGGTGATGTGATTTTAGGTTTTAGGTCACGAACTTTGTTAAAATAAATCAGTCAATTTCCTGACATTCTACCATTTTAACTCCATTTCTTTAGATCTTCAACAGGCCCATTTTTATAGTGCTGATATTTTTGGGAGCTGCTAACCTGATCAGCAGATATCTTAGTTTACAGTTAGCAGAGAAAAAGCAAAAATGGGACAGAAGATAAATATCTAGGATTAAGTGAATGTGGTGGTGGTGACTTTGGGAGGAAAAAAATGGAGCTTATTAGGGGAAAGGAGAGGGAAGCTAGGTTGTATAGTGGTTAGAGCAATGGACTTGGAATCAGGAAGACTCATCTATTAATCTGAGTTCAAATTCTGCCCTAGACATTTAGTAGCTGTATGACTCTGGGCAAGTCCATGAACTTTGTTTGCCTTAGTTTCTTCATCTGTAAAATGAGCCAGAGAAGAAAATGAAAAACCATTTCAGCATCTTTTCTAAGAATACCCCAGACACTACTGAAAAGCAATAAAGTGAAGTGAGATAGTGTTAAAAATCAATTTCATCAGCTTAATAACTTTATTTCCAAGATCAGTCATGTTTGAGGAGTTTGCTGGGCTACTTGGAGACCAGAGATTTGTAGTATCACAAGGTATTAGGATGCACATCTTATTATTAGCACTATATTTCAGAAAAGATGTAAAACTAGAATTTTGCTTGTCTGCTTTCAGCTACTTCAGTTGTCTAAAACCAGATACTGAGAATGAGGTCAATAGCTTCAATTTCTGGTCACATGAATTGATTGGTGTCATACTTCCACAAATTGTATCATTTTAATCTTCACTTTCATTGTAGATATTTATCAAAAGAGAGAATGGTGAGAAAGTGTGAGATCACAACAAATCTGTCACTAACTGTGGGAAAATTTACTTAAAACTGTGTCCTGAGGAAGTGAGCTCCCTAGTACCAAGGTCTTTACTCAAGTAGAGGTTAGATGATCATTTATTGGAAATATTGCAGATTACTTCACAAAAACCAGGTTGGGGTACAGTGGAAAGAATATCAAACTTGAAATTGGATGACCTGGGTTTGAGTCTCAGCTCTATCATTCACTAAATGTCTGATTGTGGGAAATTCCATTTAACTTGCTGGAATCCCAGATTCCCTATACATAACATGAGGAGCATAATAATAATAGCTAATATTAACAACAGGTCTGCAAAGCACTTTACAAATATCCTATTTTATCCCCCAATAAGAAGTAGATGTTATTATCCCCATTCTACAGATGAGAAAACTGAGGTTGAATGAGGTTAAATGTCTTTCCTTAGAGTCACACTTAGAAAGTGTATAGTTGCATGTGTCAGGACATATTTGAACTGAGGTCTTTCTTACTACAGATCCAGTGCCCTTTTCACTGGACAACTTAGTTACTGCCTTCTACTTTATCACTTGCCTCACAAAAAAGCTAAATCACAGTATGTAATTAATATAAAGTCTCTGCTAACTCTCAGATTCTATTTTTACAATGGCAGGTTCTTGGATACAGCAGGATTCTTTGCTACTCTATCTTTCAATTCTTTCAGTCATTACTGACTCTTCATGATTCCATCTGGATTTTTCTTGGCATAGATATTGGAGTTATCTGCCATTTCCTTTTCCAGTTAATTTTCCAGATGAGGAATCTGAGGCAAACAGGCTTAAGTGACTTGCCCAGGATCACACAACTAGTAAATGTCTGAGGTCTGATTTGAATTGGATTTGAATTTGTCTTCCTCCTTCCAGGTCTTGCATTATATATTGTACCACTTAGCTGCCCCAGTAGGTGCTTTATAAATGCTTCCCCCACCTCTTCCCTTCTCTTCCTCCGCTTCCTGCTATTCCTCCCCTTTCCTCAGCACTGTGTGAGAAAGACTTATTTCAACTGCACACTTTCAATCCAAATTAAATTTTATGAATTTATTGCATGCTTATCATATGCAAATAACTGAAGTTACAAGGACAAAAATGAAATTATCCATCCCCTTGGTGAACTTACCATATGAATACAACATTTGCATAATTAAAAAAATCCACAAGTAATATCCAGATTGAGATGCTTGGGGAAGGCTGGAGAGGAGAGGGGAGAAAAGACCTTTTGTAGAAGATGGCCTTGGAGCTGTGATTTGAAGGAAGCTCAGAATTCTCACTGAGGTGAGGAGAGAATGCATTCCAGATATGATGATCATAGCAGGAGGTGGAATGTTAGGTATGGGGAATAGGGGTCAGACCTATTTGACTGTGGGAGAGTCTGGTGTGAAGGGAACAGATAGGAAGTAAGACCAAAAAGAAAGATGGAAGAAGAAGGAAATCTTTAGTGGAAAGAAGAATATCTTGAATTACTTAGGTCAGTTGGCATTGCATATTTGTATTAGAACTTATTCTTGTCTGCTTAACAATTTACTTTCAATTCGGGTTATTTAATATGTATATGGCTTTGTATTTTTTTTTCTCCCTAGAAAATGTTGGGTTCTATTCTTAGTGTGATACATTTGATATAATCTATGATTTGGAATTAGAAGTCTAATCTTGACCCCTCTGTTTATTACATATATAACTGTTGGCAAGTCCCCATCCAAATTTGAGCTTTAATGTCCTTACCTATTAAGTCAGGGATTTGGATTAGATGATCTATAAGGTATTGGCTCTTTTAGTTTTAAACCTAAGCACTTATGAAATAGATAATTAGAAAAATTATTTTTTAGGAAAAAAATTCAATGGATAATGTTAAGAATAAGTAAATTAAAATGTAAAGTTAAAACTTCCCAAATAAAACTTAAAAATAAAACCCAACCCTAACCACTTTATACTAAAACTCAGTGGCAGTCTTCTAATTTTACTTGAATTTACTAAGAATTCACTTGAGTTAATATGTAATTTTTTAACTGTACAGGGGTCATCCTCTTCTGGACAACATAGCATTGAAATACCCCCTGCAGACAGATTTCTGAATGCATTAACCAGGGTTCAAATGTTTTTAGTTTTTCTAGAAGATAAAAGTGCTCTTTGGAAATAATTATCTGTTATTTAAAATGAATGTGTTTAATATTACACATTCAGATTTTTTTTTTAGTAAACCTAATTAGGAATTAGTGCAATAGCATTGTAGCTAAAATTCAACTGAGTCTCTGGTAATTACAGATTTGAGTATAAGGGAAATTGCCATGGTAGACCTTATTGTGCTTGCTCATAATGCTGGTAATTCTAAAAGACACTTTCTAAAAATAAAAAAAAATAAGTTTTAATAAATTTTGGGCTGTTTTAAAAAGTTTATGATTACATGGATGTAATTATACATGATACATGGATGTATAATGTAATAACTTGTCCTAGGTTAGTTATTTGCTTGCTTGGATAAGTTTTTTACACAATATTTAGAAAAGAGAAGAGTAGGTAAAATCTTCTGTACTGAAAAGAATTTTTTTCCCCGTGCTAAGCGGCTAACAGCCCATTTTCCCTCATGATTTGCTCATTTAAGCACTGATCAGGGTTGTTTTCCTGCTGGAGTAGAGAAGGCTGCCAGAAATATTAATGGCTCTTTGTTTAGAGAATATAAAAGGCAAACTTGCATCCTGATTGTGTGGTATTACTGATAGAAATACAAACTCTGGAGTAATAGATGATAACACACAATCTGACAAGTATGAATCCTTTCCTCTGGGACAAAGGTCTGGGTTATGTAGAACAACACGGAAGCCCATGGAGAGTCTTCGATAGAAATGAGTAGTTTCATCAGCCCATAGAAACAACTAATTAATTGGACCCTCCAGGGACTGGTCTAAACAGCTTTTTCTTCACAATTAGAAATGTCTTTTATACTAGGTCTTTAACTTAATTCAAGTGGAAAAATTTGTATAATGCAGCCATATTCATGAATGTGTTTTGGTTAAACCACTTGAGGTGTTTAGTCCATTATACTTCCATAATTTGAGATCATACTATTATTATGTCTATGAAATTTTTTCTGAAGTCAGAATTTTAGGGGTTTATTTAAAATTAGGGGTTCATTTTGAGGTCCATAGAATTTAAAAGTCCATTCTGATAAAGCAGGAAATACATGATGCTGAAATAATCCTAGAAAATATAGTTAACAGGCAAGGGGAGAGGAACTCTAACATATTAAAAAAGGACATCGTTTGGCTCACATATATTACATATAATTAACAAGGAAAGGCTTACATAAGTGACAAAAGATATAATAACTGTTTTTATTATCTCTAGATCATTTCTTTGTTGAGAGGTCAGTGTGCTTTTTGAGGCAGTATGGCAGGTTGGAAAGAGCTTTGGACTTGGAGTCAGCAAGACCTAACCATAAATACTTACTAGCTTTGTGATTCTTAGGCAAGTTAATTAACCTCACTAGGTCCCAGATTCCTCATCTGTAAAATAAGGGAGCCGAACTTGGTGACCTCTAAGATTCCTTCTAGCTCTAAATATATGATCTTATGAACAATACATTAACTAACTTGGCTTACATACAAGTTGGTTGTTTCTGCCTGCAAAATGTTTCTCAGAAACAAAATTCAGTCAATGCCAATTGGCTGGTCTGTCTTTAAAAATTCCCCCTCTCGTCTGTTAAAGTACAGGAAATACTAGAGTGCATATTTGAGAATTAATCATCCTTGTAGTCGTGTTCAACAGGTTTCAAAACAGGCTTCTAATAAAACTTTTCTGTCTACCACATTAGCTTAAGTTTTAGTTCTTGATCATCCTATTCTATTTATTTATAGTTCTTAACTAAGAAATGATAGGCTTGTCTGGAAATTGGGTTATTAAACATTTATAGTGATTCAAACAAGTGGTCAAATGAAAGTTTAATAGATCATCAAGGATTTCACAGGATGAGAAGACAGGCTGTGATTTTTATTAGTGTATGGACCATCTCTGATGTGTGTTTCAAGGTAGCAATGAATATGTATATATATATATATAATATATATATGTGTGTGTGTGTGTGTGTGTGTGTGTGTGTACATATACACACACATAAACTTAGCAATATAGAGTTCTTAGGAAATGGTGATTATGGATATTTAAAGCTATGCTTTTAAGCATCAAAATTTAAAGCATTTCAGCTATTTTGCTTTGATGGCTTTATGATCTTACCTCAATGGATATTCTTTCTTCCAGTACAGATCAATATTCCTTTCTACTTCTCATTCTATACAATTCTTATTCATATTTTTTTCTTGAACACTTCACATGAAGGACTCACTCACAGCCCTGGAGGCCTTTCTCTAGTAATATTTCTGGTTGTGACCCACTTCCAGTCAAACCCGAGTTAGTTTTCTGGAGAGAAAGTGAGGTGATGCTACGCGTCAATTTCATGGAAGATGATATAGACACATGGGTATCATCATGACACTTGGGATTCTTCCTTCCTCCTTCAAGAAAGGCTCTCCTTTCCTTTTAGGTTATTCAAAGCTCTGATAATGTTTTTTATTTTATTTTTCACTTATTATTCATAAAATGCTGTAGTGTACTTACACTTATCTCATATCTTACTATTGCCCCTGATGTTTTCTTTTGATAGATTCTTTGGATAAAAATCTTTTTAAAAAATTGTGTATTAGGGCAGCAAGGTGGTGCAGTAGATAGAGCACCAGCCCTGAAGTCAGGAGGACCTGAGTTCAAATCTGGTCTTAGACACTTAACATTTCCTAGCTGTGTGACCCTGGGCAAGTCACTTAATCCCAATTGCTTCAGCAAAAAAATTAAAAAAATGTATACTATCCTATCTTCTTAAATAGAAGAGTATAGAATAATTATACATATATATCACATATAATATAATATATAATATAATGATAAGAAAGTAAATAATAATTAATTTTTGTGGAGATAGTATCATTGTAAATATCAGAATAATAGAATGAAGAGCATTTTCTTTGGAGTCAGGAATTCTGGATCCAAATTGTAACTTGTATACTAATTGCATGACCTTAAGCAAAATGATTTTCTCTTCTAAGATTAAATGTCAAAATCTGTCAGATTAGAATAGTACTTTAACATATAACTTGCAGGGATATTGTGAAGAAAAATTATAGAACATTAAGCATATTTTATATGCTTATGCAAATGTATATTTATATATACTTATATACTTACAGATGAATATATATTTATACACATGTATATAGTTGTGTGAGACAGAATTGCAATTAGCAATAATAATAATAATGATATAGTAATACTCTTAGGGCCTGTAAAATGTTAAATACATTTTGAATTTCACTAAATGAGCTCAGACCTCTACTATGCTTCTCGTGTTCTTGTACTTAATTTTTATAGTTTTTCTGTCTTATTTCCTCTGTCATAGTATTTCTTCTTTCTGTTTCTTTGCTTTTTCTAATTTACTAGATATTGGTAAAACATATAACTGAGGTTGTTAGAATTCTGAGTAGATACATCGAATTCTCTCTAAATAAAGGCTTGAATGGTTCTCTTACAAGAAAATACATGCATGAGCTTTTACTACATAGAACTTTGTAATCTCTATTTTGGTCACTTTTTGACTTCCTCCCAGGTTCCCAGTTGTTATGGTTGGGTGAATTATTTTTATATATTGCCTTTATGCTTGAAAGGCCTGGACTTGTAGGAAGAAAACTCAGGAAAACTTTAGTTTCTTTCAGACATCAGATATATAACAATGGGGCAAGTCACTAAACCTCTATGTGACTCAGTTTCCTCATCTGTAAAATGGGGATAATAATAGCACCTACTTTCAAGGTTGCTTGGGAGATCAAAAAAGATAACACTTATAAATGAACCTTAAATAAAGACTAGCTATTATTATCAATTATATTATCAATAAATATTATTGCCTCTTAATAGCTTTTATTTATTCTATTTATCTATGTATTATATGTAATATAAATATCTATTTATTTATTCTAAATATTCTATAGGCCAAACATTGCATATATAAAGCAATATATCTGTATTTAGGTTATTAAATATAAAAGCTAAGTACTCATAATTGTTACCCATGGAAACTCAAAACCTAACAGTAATGGCAGTTTTTTCCCTTTTAAAAATGTTTTAATGAACTAAATACAAAATAAGAAAAAAAAAACAGAATGGAAAAAAGAAAGAGAGAAAAGGAAAATAAAAAAAAAACTAAAAGAAAACAAAACATTATCATGTGCCCACAGGAACATCAGGGAGAATTCAAAATTTATAAAAATAGAAATAAACTTCCATTTTTAGAAAGCACATATAATGATAAAAGAAATTATATTCATGAATGTCCATCTTTTCTTTGTTTTCTTGTAAGTTATTATTTTGTTCTCTGCTGAGTGCTTTTTACTTTATTCTTTTTTTTCCATCCCCCCAAGCTATAGTTAAGCACATATATATTTATGAATATACATATACATACTGATATATGTATAAACACACACATATGTATATACATGTATACACATGCATATGTATATACATATATATGTACACATATACATGTATGTGTATACACATTCACACCCATCCACACACACACACATATACATATACATAATACAGAGACCTACATGTATATATATATATATACACAGACTCATATATATGCATAAGCATTTTATCTGTATGTAAACATGCATCTAAAATAATAATAATAAGGCTCACATATAATGTAGATTTCTCTCTTGATTGAATCTTTTAGTTTGACTTTGTCTAAGACAGTAGTGCCATTTTAAATTCAAATACTGAGTGTAAAAATGAACTAATTTTAAAATTATATATTCACTTTGTGTGCTCATAATATAATTTCAAGGTTTGAAAATTTTTCACAAAATTGTGATAAGAACCAAGTTCTTTCGTGTTTGTCATTACAATCTTGTGATATTTTCTTCCTCTTTTAATCTTAAACCTTTCTCTATCCTGGTCCTTCCTTGCCTACTGCCTTCAAACATATCTGAGTATCCCCATTAAAAAAAGTCTTCACTACATTTTACTATCCTCTCAAGCTACAGACCTATAAAATCTCCTTTCTTTCTAAGCCAAATTTCTAGAAAAAGTTGTCTTTACTTCATCTCTTTTCTTTCTTCCCTCAGCTCTCTGTAGTCTGCCTTTCCACTTTAATTGAAACTGCTTTTTTTAAAGTTACAATCATCTTTTCACCAAATCTGTGATATTTTCTCCATCCTTAATCCTTCTTGACCTTTATGTGTCCTTTGATACTATCTCCTCCTTGAAACTCTATTCTCTCTGAATTTTTATGATATGATTCTCTTTTTGTTCTCTTCCTAACTGTCCAACAGCTCCTTCTCAGTCTTTTTTACTAGCCCATGGTCCATATTACATCTTCTAAAGATTCATACTGGTTCTCATAACCAGTTGTCCATGTTAAATAGAATGCCTTAGAAACAAATCAAACTCACCATGTCATAAGCTGTTGATTTCAGTAGCATAATCATTTGAGTATTATATACTACATGCAACTTGGTACATTATTAATTTTAAGTGAAATATAAACTAGTTGAGGGCAGAAATTGTTTAGACTTTATCTTTGTATCCCTCCCACCTAGTACAGTTACTGGCAAGTGCTTAATTAAATGTTTTTTGAATTGAGTTCCGGTGAAAATGGATAAATGCTTCTTGCCAATCCCTCCAATCTCTGTTGTCATTTGGATCCTAGCCCAGGGAAGTTTCATTTGAGGTCTTCTGGTATGTACTCAACGAATTTCTGTCACACTGTGACAGTTCCAAATGCCGACTAAATAGAATAGTGTTTGGTTAACAATAGATGTAGTTGGTCACCATGGTGCTTCTGGAATTTATCTCCACTTTTAACTTCTCTGTGCTTATTTCTTCATCTGTAAAAATACTGCTAACTTTTGCTTCTGTTTCTAATTCACTGAAAAATCATTAAGACTAGAAATATTAAAAAAAACCCAATTATTTCTAGTTTTGTGTTATTCTTGAAAGTCACTTGCAAAGATTGTATTGATGATATAATTATTTTTAAATTAGGCTATATTTTGAGATAGTGATATAGCCATCAATGAAGGTATTCATGAAAGGGTCAGATTCTTAAAACACAAAACTCTATCCATGCCCTTCTACCCTGATCAGTCTGTGGTTTAAGCACAAGGCTATGCTCAATGTCCCAAATGACAAAGAAAGAGAAGAAAGATTATTTTAGAAGATTTTCAAAGGTTTTTTTGAGAAGGTCCTTTGGCAGGGATATTTTAGGAGGGATTTATGCTTTTAGTAGTGATGAGGCAAAATAATTTCTATATTTCTATTATATAATTCCACTGATTGTTGGAATTATTCTTGATGCTGTGTCAGATTGTGAAAAAGGAATTGTAAATATATGGGAAAAGCTTTGAATTGGAAGTTGTGGAGACTTGAGTCTTAGTCTCAACTTTGCCACTACCTTACTATGTGTGATCTTGGCTTAATTTCCTTTTGCTTCAGTTTCTTCATTTAGAAACATGAGGGTTAGACTAGTGAAAGGGGGTTGGAGGGAAGGAAGGGATAAGAAAACTGGAAAAGTAGGAAGGGTGAGGTTATGAAGGGCTTTGAGTGTCAAATAAGATTTTATATCCTGGAGCATTATCCTCCTTGGAAGTTTATTGAAGGTGACACAGTTGAACCTTTGCTTTTGGAAGTTCAGTCTGATAGCTAAGTGGAAAATGAATTGGAGAGAAAACAAAATTCAGGTGGGGAGAGTGAATAACAGGCAATTTTAATAGTCTAATAGTGAAGTGAGGGAGGATTAGCACCAGGAGAATGTCAGAGGGAAAAAGAAGTTTATAAAAGAGATGTTTTGAAGGTAGAATCAATAAGATATATTACAGAAAATATTATCTTTTTAAAGTTATTGTGTAATTTCCTTTTGTATAGTTGCTTTTTATATATCAGATTGATTTTACTGAAGCGCTATTGACATTTTTTTTGCCTTTTTTAAAAAAATAAATGGTGGGTTTTTTTTTTTTTTTTTTGCACTGATTGGTGCTATAGCCCTTTACCTAATACACTTTATGGCTAATAACATTAAATTACAAATGGCTGACTATGTACTATAGTCTAATGAGCTAAGCTAATTAAGATTTAAATATTTTTAAAATTTAGTGGCTTTTTAGTCAATATACCCAGATACTTTCCTCCTTGATTAGTGAAGAGGGACGTGAAGCCTACCTTACCTTACTCCTCCAGTCGCTTTTTTAATTTGTCCAAATTGACTCAGCTCACTGGACTCACAGATTGTAAACTGGAGTTGAGTCAAGATGTCAACATGTTTTTCTTTCAATTTCAAAAGATTTCCTAACCAACTTAACAACTGGGAAGAGGTAACTTAGTTTTTTATGTTTATTTCTTTTTTTTTTGTTGTTGTTGTTCAATTATTTCAGTCATGTCTGACTCTGACCCCATTTGGGGTTTTCTTAATAGATAGTGAAGTGATTTGCATTTTCTTCACCAGCTTATTTTATAGATGAAGAAACTGAGGCAAACAGGGTGCAGTGACTTGTTCAGGGTCACACAGCTATGTGTCTGAAGTTGAATTTGAACTGGGGTCTTCCTGCCAAGGCCAGTAACTCTATCCACTGAGTTACTCAATTGCCACAGGTTTTTTTTTTTTTTTTTTTTATAATATGGCTCTTTGTCATGAGTTTGATCTCTAATTTCTCTTGTTTAACATGGATATCATAGCCCTTCTGGAATAGCCTTCTAATAGACAATTACTGTTGGTAAGGATAGGAGTGAGGGAGAGGGGAATAGGAGTATGGTTGTAGTATGTTTGCCCAATCAATAAGGAAAAACAGTAATAACTACTCCTCAAAGCATGAATAATATTAATTCAATTTGTTAGTACATTTTTAGTATTTGAAAGTTTCAACACTTTCAGAGTCAAAATAAATTGTTTAGGCTAGGAAGGAAATAAAGATAATTGAAACTTACACTTAGCCAAGCTTTTATGTTTTTAAAAAAAGATCATTGCTTAAATCCTGTTTTTTATTCATAATATCTAAAGCTATAAAGGTTAAATTAGGGCTAAGTGACTATTATCTTTCTGTTATGAGACCTCAGGGAAGGCTTACCTTGATGTATGGAGTTACTATAAATTAGAGACAGTAAATTTGTCCTAAGTTTTAATTGATTTAAAATACTAATTATGCTCAATTTAAGAATCAATGAATTAATTTATTTGATAAAAAAGCTCAGAGTAGCTTCTTGATGTGTGAAAATAAACACAACACTTAAAAATTAATTCAGATTTCATTGTAGTAAGATACATTGTACATCTAAAATTAGTTATTTATTTTGAGAATTTTTTTCAAATTCATTTTGCAATTATATCAGAGCATTGAAATATTGAGTCATTCTGTCTTAATAAAAGATAAGTGAAGTAGATATCCATAAAAATATTAAGACAAAAACCTTTTCTAATTCAACTGATAAATCATGGATATTTTGAGTTTATTTTTTGCTATTCTGCATTAGTAAATTAGTATATAAATTACAACATTCTAATAGTTTTATTTAATGTAAACAACAAACTTATATATTCTAAATATTTAAAAACAATAGCACATAAATTTATTTTAGTACATGTGTAGTTTTGGATTTCTAACCATAATTACACTTTCAAACAAAAAATAATCATCTTTAGTCAGTATAACATCAAATTACATTATGCCTTCCACTTAGTGTCTTTATTTTCATTTAATTCAACTAAGAATTTATTCAACTATTTCTGCACTCATTACTGTGCTTGACAGTAATGGAGAATAAACATAATATAGGTTAAAGATCTGCTTTTAAAGTGTACTTGAAATTTTATTAGGGAAACAAAAAATATGTATTTAGAACAATTAGCAAACAATATAGGGTAGAGTTGACATATAGACTTGTAGTGTTATAGTAAGTCAGTTAGGAACTTTTCTGCTTTTTCAGTTACTAAATGAAATCCTAATTTGGAAGAATGTGATTCAAAAAGCGGAAGTAAATATCTATAAAGCTATTAAGAGGTAAACCATTTTTAATTCAACTAGTAAATTATGAATATTTTGAGTGTATTTTTTATTGTTGACATTTTTATTATTGGTAAATTTCTCTCTAAAATGCATTAAAAGATATATATATATATATATATATATAATTCTAAGAAATTATTGCTATTAAAAGCTTAATTATCAAGTTTTAAGTAGTCATTCCAAAATCTTTTAAGGGACTTACATGTCCCTTAATTCCCATGTTTGTCTTTTGTTCATTGAACAACTATTATGTAGATGCCATTTTGCTAATAATAAAGAGGCATGACATTTTATTCCTTCCAAGAGTTTAAACTTAATTGTGCTTCCCCTGTATTATCATTTGAGTTTATTTCTTGAATGGTTTGGCACACCCTTTCCATATTCCTGTTTCATATTTGTTACTGTTGTAGAAGAATGATTTCTGGGTGACTAAATCACAAGCATCTCTCTAACCAATCAATCAACCGAACTTTTTTTTTGAGTGCCTAATATGGACAAGATACTGTCAGTTGCTGTGGAAATACAAAGAAGCATAAAGACGTGACAAAGAACTTTAAGGCTTCACCCTTAATATGTCTACAGACTTATTGCAGAAATAATTCATGCACACATTAAGAAATGACTAACAGTATAAGGCAGTAAATGAAGAGCATCAGATGAATGGAACAGATTATAAGTGTTATAGGAGTTTAAAGAAGAAACTAATATTTCCACTTTTGTGGGGGAGGGGTTAGGAAATTCTTATGTTGGATGAATTTAAATAAAGCCTTAAACAGTAGAAAGGAATTTGATAGGAGATCTGAGCATAGAGGCCATCCCACTCCTGAAAAACAAAGTTATAGATATAAGATGCTTAGAAATGTTTTCAGGAGTTAGTGTGTTTGGAGACTAGTTTGTGTGAAGAGTTCATGGAGGCAACATATTGAGGGTGGGTTGTTAAAGGTATCCAGAATGTTTAATTCTGGTGCTACATTTTGGGAAAGATACTGACACAGTATAGTGAAACATTTTGGGAAGATGATGAACAGGATAGGAGACTGGAGACTATATATATAAGGTTTAGTGGAAGGTATTGGATTTGGCTAGTTTGGAGGAAGCATAGGAAAATAAAGAAAAATTGGCATGTGAAAGGATTAGATCATTGTTCTAATGGATATATAACAAGTGAAAATTATAGAGGCAAATTTAGGTTTGATGGTAAAGGAAGCATCTAACTTTAAAGTATTCCATAAATGTGGAAAGGGCTGCTGGTGGTTTTCCTATTACTGAAAGATATCAGATGGAAACTAGATGACTCCTTTTCCATGTTGTTGGAAGATTTCCATAAAAGTTCATGTTGAGTTAGATGGCCCTTGAGGTTCATTCCAGATATTGAATTCTGTGATTTTGTGAATGCCATGGTAAGTGATCTTTAGTTATTAAGAACTAACTTTATTAGTGTTGATAATAGAGATACTAATTCAGATTAGAAATAGTCTATGACCTCTTGTTTTTTATTCCCAGTAAAAATATATGAATTTATCACTTAAAACACTGCATAATTTAAAGCTAAACCTCCTTTCTTTAGAAGAAGCATGATCCACGCACTGACAGAGTTTTGGGCTAAGAAGTCTTGTAGATTTAAGTGCTACTTCTGACATTTAGTAGTTATAGACAAGTTACAGTTGATTTGAGTATCAGGAAACTTCTTAGGACTTATCAACTAGAATTCTTCAAGCTGAATTATCTTAAATATAGTGTGGTTTTTGTTTGTTGCTTATTGTAAGCATTCTTTTTTTTTTGAGAGAACTGATTCTGGACCCATTATTTCATCATTTTGGGAAATATCCTTCACTAATATCAATTGGCAACTTATCAATAATTTTTAGTTTGGGACACTAAGGTAGCTCAGTGAATTGTCCATGGTCACACAGGTAATGTCATAGGGAGGACTTGGACCCAGATGTTCCTATTTTTGAGGGTGGTCTTTTCTCTACTGTGAACCTTGATGTCTCTCAAAATAAACATTTTAATTTTTAAAAGTTTCTATGTTACTCTCTTGGTGGTATCACTTTGCCATCAAAAGTGAGAAACAACTGAACTTTTAGGGATGTTGTGATCTTTCTGTCAGTATGTTTATAGTGAGATAAGATATGTTAGTAAGCTGTGGGGAGTCAATGTATGTAGAAAAAGCAAGGTTTTCTTGAAGGCACAGCAGGATTGAGTGATCTACTTCTCTAGACTTCTGTGTATTTTCTAGGCACTTAAAAAGATTTCCTTATAGAATCTCAATGTCTTACATCATTTTCGTCTGCTTTTATAGGTAAAACCTGTAATCCACAGTAGGATCAACGTTTCAGCCCGCTTCAGGAAACCACTTCAGGAGCCCTGTACTATCTTGTAAGTTGATGTAGTTTGCATTTGGAGTAGGTTAACTTAATGACTTGTGCTATTTCAAAATGGCACCTTAAATTTGTTTGACTCATTCTAATATTTGGCTTGGGTTGAAAAATGCCATCTGTATCTGGAGAGAGAATTATGGAGACTGAATGTGGATAGAAACTGCATTTTCATACCTTTTTTTGTTTGTTTATTTGCTTTTTCTTTCCATGGTTTTTTTCCTCTCTGGGTCTGTTTTTTCTTACACAATATGACAAATATGGAAATCTGTTTAAAAGTGTTGTATAATTTACATCAGATTGTTTTCTGTCTTGGGGGAGGGGATGGAGGAAGAAAAAATTTGAAACACAAAATCTTACAAAAATGAATGTTGAAAACTATCTTTACATGTACTTGGAAAAATAAAATACTATTGAGAAAATAATAAAGAAAAAGGAAAAAAAAGTTTGACTCAAATGCTTTGCTTTTCTAGCTTGATTGCTAATGGAGACATTATAAGTCCAGCATCACGCCTCTTCATTCCTAGAAAAGCCTTGAGTCAGTGGGATCTTGTACTTGAAATGGTCACAGAGAAGATAACTTTACGGAGTGGAGCTGTGCATAGGTAAGTCAAAGAGCCTTTTTCATGCTAATGAATTATTAAACCTTTTAATATGCTTTTGCCAAATTTATATAGTACTTGTAACCAAAAGGTCATTGAGTTCACTCAGATTCTTGATTTTAGACTACATCTTTAAATAAAGAACTACTTTAAAAAACCTCGTCACTTCAGTCTCAATTTACAGATTTGAATCTCCAAATCACTGGCAAGTACTCAATATGGTAAGGAAATGTGAGGTGTTGATATGCATATAAATGAGACACTAAGATAAGGGATATAATGAAGTGAGTCAAATTTATTTCACTGTAAGTCTGAGATGTGTGAACTATTTTTCTTCAAAGTGATTTATGTCATTATGACAAGAAGTCTTAAGAATTTTATTTCTGGGGGCAGCTAGATGACACTGTAGATAGAGCATCAGCCGTGGAGACGGGAGGACCTGAGTTCAAATTGAACCTCAGAAATTTAACACTTCCTAGCTGTGTGACCCATGGCAAGCCATTTAACCCCAATTGCCTCACCTATAAATAAAAATAAATATATATTTTAAAAAAGAATTATATTTCTGGAAGAAAAATGACAATATGGGGGGAAAGGGCAGCAGACTTGGAATCAGGATATAGGTTCAAATCCGAGTTATTTATTGTTTACTAACCCTATAGAAGTGTGGGTAACCAGGATGGCAAAAGACTTCATGATCATGATACATGAGGACCAGTTGAGATAACTGGGGGTATTTAGCCTGGAGACAAGAAGACTTGGGGGAGCATGACATCTTTATAAAAGGACTTAAAAGACTCTCATTTGGAATAAAAAGTATACTTGTTCTGAATGACTCTAGAAGACAGGACTAGGAGAAATGGGATGTTGTTGAGAGACATTTTGGCTCAGTGTAAGGAAGAACTTCCTAACATTTACCTAAATGGACTTTCTTGGACAGATCCTTTGACCTCTGTGGTCTTGGATGTTAGACTAGATAAGAGTCACCAAACAGGAAAGCATATGCAAATGCAATAATAATGATAATCATAGCTTGCATTTCTTTACAATAACTCTATGGCATAGGTAATGAGTGCTAGTCTATTTCAACACACATTGATTGTGAAGCTTCTTCAATGGATCACTCCTAGATCCACAGAGTGCAAGATACAGCTGCGAAACAATTCTTGAAAATAAGAAAGAGGGGGCAGCTAGGTGGCGCAGTGGTTAGAGCACCAGCCCTGAAGTCAGGAGGACCTGAGTTCAAATCTGGTCTCAGACACTTCCTAGCTGTGTGACCCTGGGCAAGTCACTTAACCCCAATTGCCTCAGCAAAAAAAGCAAAAAAAAAAAAAAAAAAGAAAAGAAAATAAGAAAGAACACTTTTTTTTAGCATTAGAAAGACATGAATTCAAGTACCATTTCCGATATTAACCTACCTCTTAGCTTTAAGAGCAATTTTAGACTATTTCAATTTTCTTATTTTCAAAATAGAGTTGATGATAATACATTGTTGTATTGTTCATGACATCTTGAGTTTTACTTTAAAATGTGAACTATTTGGGCTACTTTGACTTTGTTAATACTCTAACCAGCTGAGATAATTGGTCCCGGTTATAAATGGATTGTTATAGTTTGGAGTTCTTTTGTTATTTAAATGCCTATAATTGATGGTATATGATAGTTTCCAGATATGATTTGTATTCTCTTTATAGATTTTGTGTGAGAGTGAAAATAGAATAGAACCATTTTTTTGCATGGCTGCTCTGCCAAACTAAAAGTAAGATGTTTAATTATGAGAAGCAGAAAGATGTAGTGATAATTTTGCAGTTAAAAGTCAGGGTTATATTCCAATTTTGACATTAACTGTGGGATCTTGACCCTTCTGAGCCTCAGTTTCAGCATTTTTAAAATGGGACTTACTAGATAATCAGTTGGTAAATATTTATTAAATACTTACTATATGCCAGGCACTGTGCCAGATGCTGATGATAACAAACAAATACTTAAAAAAAGTTTCTGCATTTGAAGAGCTCAGTCTAGTGGAGAAGACAATATTCAAGGAACTATGTATAAATTATATACAAAATAAAAAGAAAATATGTACAAATTATATACAAAATAAGTAGAAATTATAGAAATTGAGTAGAAATGTAGAAATTAATAGGAAATAAAATAAGAAAATAAATAGGAAATAACAGGGCCAAGGCACTAGAAGTAAGGAGGATTAGGAAAAGGCTTCCTATAAAAGGCCGGATTTTATCTGAAACTTGAAAGAAGTCAGGAGGCAGAGATGAAGAAAAAAAAAACCATTCCAGGCATGGGAGACAGCAGGAGAAAATGCTTGGAACTGAGGTGGATTGTGTCTTTTGAGGAAGAGCAAGGAGAGACTGGTATCACTGGATCACACAGAGCATGATGATAGTGTAGTGGTGCTGGTGGTGGTGGTGGTAAACTGTACCTAACTCATAGAGTTATGATGAAAGCACTTTGTAAATGTCAAAAAAAGTTAAACAGTATGAAATGTTATAAATGTGAGCTACTATAATGCCAATTTACCAATTATGAAGACAGGTTTATGTTAATAGACAAAAAAGTATGAACTTTTGGTTGAAGTAGCAAAGTCAGTGAGATTTGCTTGTGACAGATCTGGGTTATTTTCACTTAGTTCAGATAGAGTTAATGATTATAGCTGCAAGAGTAATTATCCTGTGAATCACTCTATTTATCTCCTAAAATATTCCACATAATCCATTTCAAACTTTTAAGTTTTGTATTTTCTCTTTTATAACAAAAAAGGAGAATCAACAATATTTTACACAATAATTATGAGGACCAGAGCAGTAGTTAGTGTAAGTTCTTAATCACTGATCCTTTATCTACTCAAGATGTGCAAATAAAACAAATCCAACCTTTCTGTCTTCAGAGCTTCTTCCTATCTGATCTTTCAATTTATAGTTATTCAAATTAATTACTGATTGGATATTCATATTTAAAAAATGAAAATTGAAAAAGATTTGGGATAGATTTTTATGCAAAGAAAATGAGAATCTGGTATTCAGTGTCAGTGCTTTGAATTGTGCCAACACAATTTTTAAAAAGCACAAAAATATAAAAGAGATTTCAACTGTACAACTTAATATGTCTTGGATTTTTTTGTTTTATTTTTCATAAATGCAGAAATGTTGAATTCTCACTTGTAATTCAGTAAAGATTCTGATAACCTCTGACACTTTTTTCTTTTATTGAATATTACCAATATATATTAAGATATTGGTTTGATTAATTTGTTATGATAATCTCACTTGTGTCTGGATTCAGTTAAGTATTCACATCTGTGGCTAACAGAACAAATCAGCACCCCATATTTAAACAAATCTATTTGTGGCTTGGCCTTTTATTTTTCTAAGCTTCCTATTAACCTGCTTTTCATATTCTTTTAAAAATGTGACTAACACATATTAAATAAGCTCATAAAGCAATCACTGTTCTTTTAATAAGTAACAGATTAATTGTAGTTTGTGGTAGCAGTGTTACCGTAAAGGGAAGTTCCTGTAAACCCCTTGATTTTGGCTAAGATATACTGCTCATTTACTTATGAGGTTGGGAAAAAGCCAAGCATGCATGCATGCTATGCAGTTCTGCATCATTAATCCTGAAGTCGGGCTATGTTCCCTCCCTGTCTCCTCACTTTATTTTTTGACCCAATTTGATGTTTATTTTGATGCAGGCCTCTGGTCTCGGGCCATTCTAATAGAGAATGGGATCAGACAGTTTGTCAGTTAGCTAAATGAATTATTAAAATACATTTCTTACAATTCTTACAAAATATTTATGTAAATCTTTGATCAATGAAGATAAACATTGACTTAAAGCACTCATGCTCAATGAATCATGTATTTAGGATAAAGATTATAGACCAAGAGCTGGATAGGACCTTACAAGTGATCTGGTCCAATCCTGTCATTTTGCAGATGAAAACACAGTCTCTCCCCCTCCCTCAAGGCAATTGGGGTTAAGTGACTTGCCCAAGGTCACACAAACAGGAAGTGTTAAGTGTCTGAGATCAGATTTGAACTCAGGTCCTCCTGACTTCAGGGCTGGAAAATACAGTTCTAAAGAGTTTGATTTTCTCAAGGTTACAAAGAATAGAATATGGATTTGAACTGGGGCCTTTTGATTTAAGATCTATTACTCTTAGCACTGCACTAAGCTAATTTTCTTAACTGGGACAGTAATAGCAATTTCTTATAAGGAGAGGCAGGTTGATGTAGGAGAAAGAGTCAGTCAGTAGACACTTATTAAGCATCTATGTGCCATACACTGGGCTAAATGGTAGTTGGAGATAAGTGTTTGAATCCTGATTCTGACACTAGCTATGTGACCCTTGGATGATATTTAATTTTTCTTTTTTTTCATTAAAGCTTTTTATTTGTATAACATATGTATGGGTAGTTCCCCAGCATTGATCTTTACAAAGCTTTCCATTACAAATTTTACTCCCAGTCCCCTCCCCTCCCCTAGATGGCAGGAAGTCCACTACATGTTAATAATGTTGAAATGCTTGACAAGTTATGCAAGAAAAATCCTATCTATAAGAAAAAAAGAAAATCAGAGAAAGGCAACACAATGTAAGCAAATGTCAATAGAGATCATGAAAATGTTACATTGTAGTTCATATTTCATATCCCTCTCTCAGGGTGTATATGGTTTTCTTCAGTGAACAACTGGAACTGGTTTGAGACAATTCTTTGTTGCAGAGAGCCATGTTCATCAGAACTGATCATCATGTAATACTGTTGTTGCTGTGTATGATGATCTCCTGGTTCTGCTGATTTCACTCAGCATCAGTTCATGCAAGTCTCTCCAGGCCTCTCTGAAATCCTCCTGTTGGTCGTTTCTTAAAGAACAATAATATTCCATAACATTCATGTACCATAATTAATTCAGCCACTCTCCAATTGATGGGCATCCCTTCAGTTTCCAATTTCTAGCCACTACAAAAAGGGCTGCCACAAACATTCTTGCACAGGTGGGTCCCTTTCCCTCCTCTAAGATCTCTTTGGGATATAGGCCCAGTAGAAACACTGCTGGGTCAAAGGGTATGCACAGTTTGACAACTTTTTGAGCATGCTATTTAATTTTTCTAAGCTTTTGTTTCTTCACATGTAAAAGTCACTTCTTGATTCAAAGGGTTGTTATGAGGAAAAACTTAGATGTCTGTATGAGGATTGATTAATTTTAATTGTATTTTCAGACTCACTTGATATGTAATAATATTGAATGGTAATTTTCATCTTTGGTATGTATTTAAACAAACATCAAAATTCTGAATATTGAATCATATAAGTAATGAAAAGTTTCAAATATTCTGTTTTGAGTAAATATCTGAATTCTAATAAGTTTAATTGTTTGCCATTAATATTTTGACAGACTTTATACTTTAGAAGGAAAACTTGTCCAAAGTGGATCAGAGTTGGAGAATGGACAGTTTTATGTAGCAGTTGGCAGAGACAAGTTTAAAAGATTGCCTTACAGTGATTTACTTTTTGATAAGTCAATGAGAAGACCTTATGGGTAAGTTCTCATTTTTTTTTTAAAGTAGCTAGCATATTTTGTTACTTATTTCATTAGGCTATTTGCTAACAAAAAGTTTTATATAAAAAATTAGTGTGGATAGAGCACCAGCCCTGAAGTCAGGAGGACCTGAGTTCAAATCTGGTCTCAGACACTTCCTAGCTGTGTGACCCTGGGCAAGTCACTTAACCCAAATTTGCCTTAGCAAAAAAAGCAAAAAAAAAAAAAATTAGTGATATTGTAATCTGTACCTTTACTGCTATGATAAGACAATAAATAAGCTATGTTTAAGGAAAAAAAAAACTTTTTTTTCTGAATCTAGGAAAGTATACATGGATCTTCTATTGTACAAGAACATGTAATGATTTAATTTTTTCTTGTGAAAAAGATCCACAATAATTAACATAAAATATTAAATGAAAATGATTAGTATTAATTGAAAATATTACATGAAAAAAATCAATGGTAATTTTAAGACTATCTTAACAATTTAGATTTTTCTTTTAGTTTGGCTTAGGGAGAAACAGCAACTATTTTTTGAAAATGACCAGTTTTTCAAGTGCCTCTTTTTATATTAAATCTAAATGTTCTGCATAGTTATTATATTGACTGGAATTGCGTAGTTAATGTAGCCAGAAATTCAGGAACTTCATCTATTTTTAGTTACACATTTTTTTAGTTGAGAATATGCAATAGATAATTTTCCTTTATTCTTGAAAGATATTATATTTTTGCTTCAAGAATAGAATCTTTACAAGAATTTAAAGACTATAGGTAGATATGAATGAGTTGATTGTCTTTGCCATATTAGCCTCCTCTTCTGGCATCAGAAGGAAAGAATGGAGAATAATTACCTCATCTTTCTGTGTTTATTCTGCTTTTTGCCATGAGGTGAAGTTTTGAAAGACAGAAAAAGAAACCATTGATTTGAATTCTACTGATTCAAACTTGATAAAGAAGATAATGTCAACAAAATTTTGAAGGGTGTTGGTATTTGAACTATAGATGAGAATGAATATTTTCAGGTACCAGATGTTATTTTATTCATAAGTCACTCATCTATTTTAAAAAAATCTAGATAAAAAAGTTACTTTACTTTGTTAGGTAATTGCTAAATTTTGTTAATCTACTTCATTGCATATACTTTGAAAGAATAAAAACTCATTTATTTTAAACTGTTTTATGAACCATACTTTCTCACCAATATAAATGAGTCCTTAGTTCATTAGGTTTTAAAATGTGTACATCTGTTACCTTTCATTTGGTGAAATAATCAATGGACTAATGTTTTTACATGGTACTGTGTATGGTATATTATTGATAATATGATATTCCAACTCTTTAATTATGATTTTTCTCTGCAGTCAGAAAACCTCTTCACTACCTCCAATTGTTGGATCCAGAAAATCTAAAGGAAGTGTAAGTATCGTTTACTATAGTCATTTTCCTGAATGTTTTGAATTTCCAAAGGATACAGAGAGACTAGTCTTTGGGTTTCAGTTAAATCAGACTATTAAACTCAGCTACCTAGTGATACAGTTGTGATTATGTGAACCAAACATGTAATCATAATATTAAAACTGGAAAAAAAGGTATTTGAGACCTAGGTTTGGAATTCTGCTATAGAAGACCATTATGGGGTAGGGTATAAATGAATAAAATATTGCTGAATTGGCTTTAGGTGTTTTCCTCACAGTGGTGCATGCTTCTGCATGTACCTCTGTTTCTCATTTTAAGCCATGACTGAAGCCCTGGAACAGAAATCTGTGATAAACTCAATATCATTGATTCAAACCAGGGATGCATATCCTTCTTCTGCTCTGTAACAATGACAGCGAAAAAGGAAGTTAGTTTTCTTTTAAGAGTATGGTAAAGGGTCAGCAAGGTGGTACAGTATATAGAGTGCTGGCCCTGGGGTCAGGAGGACCTAAATTCAAATTTGAGCTCAGATTCTTACCAGCTGTATGGTACAAGGCAAGTCACTCAATCCTGATTGTCTCCAAAAAAGAAATGGTAACATTTCCTTTTTGGGTCCTAAAAGGTAAAAGGAATAACTTGAAGCATCCAGATTTCCTTAACAATGTCATGGATTTTTCATTTTCATTCATTCACTAATTTCATCCATTAATTAATTAAGTCATTCCCAGGTCTTTGAGTTGACATTTGTATTTGGATCCTGCAAATACCACCAACTAACTGTGTGACTATGAATAATTCACTTACTGTAATTTTCTGATCTCTAAAATGATGATAATAATTAGATGACTTGTGGCACAGGGCTAATGTGAGGAAAGTGACCAGTATACTATTAAGCTTTCTATAAATCTGATCTATAATTACATTTACCCACTTCTATTTACTATTATATGTGTGTGTATATACATATATCCATATATATCTACTTATACTTACCATCCTGTAATTATAGGTAAAGATGATTAATTCAACTAATACTGATATTGATAAACATTTAATAAATTGAGAAACAGATACCAAGTACTTATAAGTGAAATAGGAGTGGCGGAGTTGGAAGAACTTTGGTCTGAAAGTCAGGAGACCTGCCTTAAATTTCCTCTCAGACTCAGGCTTTTGACCTTCTCTATAAAAGTGAGGAGGAGTTGTTTAAGTAACCTTTAAGGTCCATTCTTACTCTAAAATTTTGTGGTTCTCTGACATCTGGTATGCCGTTTTCCTTGCCTGTGTCTGCAAAGGGTTCTTGGTTCTACTATTTTGATTGAATTATTTGGTCAATCAAGCAGCTGCTTTGACTTTGCTCCACTTAATGAGCTAAATCGAGGTGTTAATTTGGCATCATGTAAATCTGGTTGTAGCCAAGTAATTATAGTTTTACTGATAATTAACTTCATGTAATTTTCTTTAGTTTTTTAACCTTAGCTAAAATGCTCTAAAGCTTTTGAAAAATATAAAAAAATCTCTAGATGAATAGGAACATAATGCTGTTAGTATATCAATCAATCAGTAAATATTTTTTGAGAGAGCCAGCATATTGTGAAGTGAGCATAATAATATCTTAACCCATCTATTTTACAGGGTTATTGTATGGTTCAAGTTTTAATGAATGAGAAAATGCTTTACAAACTTTAAAGTTCTGTATAAATGTCAACCATTATTATTATTATAGATTATATACCGTGTGTAAGGCTCCGTACTCTGGAGGGAATAAAAGAGTATAAAAGTAAGTTTCTGCCTAAAGACAATTTATAATCTCTGTAAGACTCAGGAAAAAAAGAAAATAGTTACAAAAATACAGCAATCTGTGATAGTGCCAAAATGAATGTCAGGACTTCAAAGGGGAGAAAGAACACTAGTCTAGTAGCTGCAGGAAATGTTATAAATGACTTGTAGGCAGTAATTAATGTAGGCAAAAATTATCAAAATTATTGGGTATTGACTGAAAAATAGAAAGGTAGATCAGTGGAACAGAGTTGACATACAATTTATAGTAGCACATAAATAAGGCAACCTTGAACTTGACAGATATAAAGATTTAAGATTTTGGCATAAGAATTCATTATTTAGGATTGAGAAAACTGGAAAGTAGTATGTATGGTAGCAGCTGACTATAGACCAATACCTTAGACTATTAACCAAATAAGATTAAAATGGATACAAAGAGAGAGATTATAAGAAAACTTAAAGAATATGAAATCTATTACTTATCAGACTTTTATAGATAGGTGAACAATTTTTGAATAAATAAAAGAGACACAGAGCAGAGCATCATATTAATTGGATAAATTTTGATTGCATTAAATTAAAAAGTTTTGTGCAAATAAAACAAATTAACCAAGATCAGGAGGAAGGCAGAAAATTTGGGAAAAAATTAATTTTTCAAACAAAGATTTCATCTCAAGTATATAAAACTTTGTCAGATCCATAAGAATATGAGTCATTCCCCAGCTAAAAATATATTAAAGCATATGAGCTTGAAGGAATTATACAACCCAGGTAAGCAGAGAAGAAAAGGCAAAGGGATTCTTGTGTGTGTGTGTGTGTGTGTGTGTGTGTGTGTGTGTGTGTGTGTGTGGTGGTTGGGGGGGAGAAGAGGGGCATTCAGAGGCACAGGCAGGGCAAGAAGAAATAGCTTGAGCAAAATAAGCATGAAGTCTTTGGGAGAAGATGAGTCTCTTAGTGTGGAGATTTCATGCAAGGGAGTTGTCATTATTCATTTGTTTCACTAATATGCAATAATTTGTGCCCTCATTTGGGGATTTCTTGGCAAAGAAACTGGAGTAGTTTGTCATTTCCTTCTCCAGCTTATTTTACAGATAAAGAAATTAAGGCAAAGAGAATTAAGTTACTTGCCCAAGGTCACATAGCTAGTAAATGTGTGTGGCCAGATTTAAATTCAGAAAGATGAGTCTTCCTAACTCCAAGCCCAGCATTCTATCTACTGTACTATCTAGGTGTCCCATGTAGGGGAATAGTAGGTGATGATTTTGGGATGATAGTTTGGAGCTAGATTATAGAGGGCTTATAGAATTTGGACTTCATCCTGTAGACATTGGAAAACTTTTTGATATGTTTGAATGGGGAAGTGACTTGAGCAGTATTAAGAGCTTTATTCTGGTTTTAGTGTGCATAATTGTTTGGAAGGAAAAGAGACTGGGATAAAGGAGACAAGTTAGGAAACTTTGTAATGAGATGATAATGTGACATTGTAAAGGAAGAATCCACAGGACTTTGTCACTGGTTATATATTGAGGTCAAAGGAGAAGAAGAATTCACTGATGATTCTTAAGATTTCAAACAAAGTTGACTGGAAGGATGACATTCTGAAATGGGGTATTCTATCTATAAACCTGTTCCTGCAGCTTACACCTTCATTTGACATTGGAAGTAAGCTCTGTTGAATACCATATTGTTTAGGTAGCCTTAGGATGGATTTGCCTCCATTCTTGCTTACTTTCCTGATATTGGTGCACACTGTATGAAGGCTCTGGAATAGTAGAAACTTCAAGTCTGACCCAAGATAGACAGCTCTACACATCTACTATACTGCATAGATGCATATTCTTTCTCTCGTTTGTTCATGAACTTGTAACTTAACTTTTCCTTTAAGAATTGAGAGAGAGAGAGAGAGAGAGAGAGAGAGAGAGAGAGAGAGAGAGAGAGGGAAGAGAGAATCTGTATTTAGACACAATCAATTCCTTCTCTGGATATGGATAGAATTTTTCATGATAAGTCCTTCAGAGTAGTCATGGATGATCATACTATTGAGAATAGCAAAGTCATTCACAATTGATCATCCCAGAACATTGCTATTATCTTGTATAGAGTACATTTCACTTTGCTTGAGTTCATGGAGGACTTTCTAAGGTTTTTTTTTCTCCCTGAGAGCATTCTGCTCATCATTTCCCATAGAACAATAATATTCCATCATAAACACACACCAGTCTATTGAGCTATTCCCCAATTGATGGTCATCCCTTCAGCCTCCAAATTTTTGCCCTGAGAAGAGCTGCTGTGAATATTTGTACTATAGGTCATTTTTCTTTTTCTTTTTGAATCTCTCTTGGTATTCATGCCAAGTAGTGGTATGATTAAATGATCGAAGTATATGCAGGAGTTTATAGCCCTTTAGGCAGAGATCATATCTTTTTGATCATTTGTCATTTGGGGAATGGCTCTTTTTTTTAAAATAAATTTGACCCAGTTCCCTCTATGTTTGAGAAATGAGGCCTTATCAGAGAAATTTGCTTTGAAATTCTTTTTACACTTACTATTGCTAATTGCACTTCCTCCCATCCATCTATTCTCTCCTTTCAAAAGTCCCTCCTCAAAACTGTTTTGCTACTGACTACTCCCTCCCTTAATATGCCCTTTGTTTTATCACCTTCCCCTTTTTATATATCCCATTCCCTTCCTATTTTCCTTCAAGATAAGATAGTTTTCTATACTCCTATTGAATATGTATGCTATTTCTTCTTCCAGCCAGTTCTAATGAGAGTATTTCACTTTCTTCCCCTTTCTTCCTCTATGCCTCTCCACCATAAAAGCTTTTTCTTGCTATTTTTTATGGCATATAATTTGACCCTTGCAAAATCTTGTGTTCTAAATTTACCCCTTCTTCTCCCCACCCCCTCTCCTAGATGGCAGGTAATCCAATACATGTTAAATATGTTAAAATCTATGTTAAATCCAATATATGTATACATATTTATATAGTTATCTTGCTGAACAAGAAAAATCAGATCAAGAAGGAAAAAAAAACTGAGAAAGAAAACAAAATGCAAACAAACATTTAACAGATCATTTTTCTTTCTTTCTTTCTTTGCTGAGGCAATTAGGGTTAAGTGACTTGCCCAGGGTCACACAGGAAGTATTAAGTGTCCAAGGCCTGATTTGAACTCAGGTCCTCCTGACTTCAGGGCCGGTGCTCTATTCACTGCACCACGTAGCTGCTCCTTACCTCTTTTTTTAAAGTAGGGCTCTGTTTCCAGGATGGAGGGTGCATTATCCCAAGCTTCAGGGGTTTTGTGCAGCTGTTTTCAGACATCCTTCTTAGGGACCTGACCACAAGCACTCTTTTTTGTCCTGGAGTTGTTAGGATTATCCCTGCCCCACTGTAGTTATAAGATCTAATGTGCTGAATTAACAGAGTTCTGCTTTGCTGATGCTTGGGCCCTGGGATTGGGGCTCGGGCTGTGCTTGTGTGGCCTGCACTGGAACTGCACACCAGACTCCCACCCTGTTGCCACAGACCCTCTCCACTGACCTTCAGAGTCTTCCCTGGTGTCCCCAGGCTGAGAAGACTCTCGCATCACTGCTGATTCAGAGGTCCCACCTAGCTGACATTGGGGTCCAGCTGAGGCTGGGGCTGGGACCTGGGCAGATTGAGGAAGGGGTCTGGCCCAGGGCTGGGTTTGTTGGGATTACTTGATAGGCTTCCACTCTGGTCCCAAGACCATTTCTCCTGACCTTCTAAGTCCTTCTTGCTGTCTCTGAGCTGAGAGGTCTGGAAGCCACCAGTACTGCCACTGATTCAGAGGTCGGGCTGGGGTAAGACTGGGAAGGATTGTTTCTTTCTGGCCACTCTTTATGCACTATTTTTTCCTTGACTTGATAAGATCATGGTAAATTTGGTATGATCTTTGAAGTTTTTATTTTGGGATTTCTTTCCTGAAGCTATCAGTGTCTGTTTTGTTCTCTGTTTCCAGGATATCAAGGCATTTTTTCCTTGATAATTTCTTGAAAGATGCTCTCCAGGTATCCTTCTTTTGATTTATGCTGTTCAGATAGTCCAATGATTCTGATAATTGTCTCTCCTGATTCTATTTTCTAGATCAGTTGTTTTTCTAATGACATTTTTACATTTTCTTCTATTTTTCATTCTTTTGAATTGTTTGATTGATTCTTGATGTTTCATAGAGTCATCATCTTCCACTTGTCCAATTCTAACTTTTAAGGGAGTTGTTTTCATCAGTTAGCTTTTATTCTTCCTCTCCCTTCCCAAATTTGGGTAATTGTACTTTTTAAATGGTTGTATTTTTTCCCTAAGCTGCTGACTTTTTTTCATAATTCTTTTGGATCACTCTCATTCCTTTTCTCACTTTTTTTCTACTTCTCTTATTTATTTTTATTATTTATTTATTTAATTTTATTTTTTAGCTCTTTTAAAAATTTAAAAAAAATTTTTTTAGCTCTTCTGTGAGTTCTTTTTGGGCTTGAGAAAACACATCCTGCTTTTCTTTGGGGTTTTGCCCCTGGGTGTGTTGACATTGCTGTTAGTCTTCCATGTCACCATAATAATTTTCTGTGGTCAGATTATTTATTTTTTTGTTTTTTTGCTCATCTTTTTTTGATCTTTTCCCTTTCTTTTAAATTTGAGATCTGCTCGTGGGGAAGGATCACTGTCTCAGTCTTCTTGTGTCAGGGGCTGCAGTTCCTGGCTATTTGCCTCCTGCTGTGCTGAGAGTGTATGTAGAAAGGGGTGTCTGGTGCTGTTGAAGGCCACAGGTGTCTGGGAGCAAAACTGGTTCTACGTTGGCGTCCTACTGTAGGTGTCTGGTATGTGCTGAAGCTGGTGGGGTGTTTCTACATTTCCCTGGTGACACCTGGCAGTCTGGCCCCTGGAAAGCTTTCTGTTTACCCAGGGCTATGGTGAAGCATGTGGTGGTTCTTGGAGTGTGCTGACTCCTCTGGCAATGCTGAGGCACAGTCTGAGTCCTGGTATTGGCATTTGCCTACTTTACTACACTGGGACTGAGGATCTCCTGCTGGTTTGCTGAGATAGGACTTGCTGCTGGCTTACTGAAACACTTTGTCTTGGACTGCAATTCCCTTTTGCCTGAGTGAAACAGACCTTTCTTGCTGCTCTTCCAAGTTCCTTAAGCTAAAAATAACTGTTTTCCCTGTCTTTTTGCTGGTTCTGTTCCAGGATTTGTTTTATGATTATTTGGAGCTGAATATGGGAAAGTTAGGGCTATTTACTACTCACTCCACCATCTTGGTTCCTGGAAGTCCCAGATTCCATACTACTATTTATTCAAAGGTCTACACACCATGTAATAATTAGCTCATTAATTACCTCAGATTGAGAGGAAAAATGGATTAACAGAAATTGAGTGAGGATAAATTACTAATTTGTCATAAAAAAGTTGGTGTGGTACAAACGAGAATGAGAATACAAGTAAACCTTTGGATTTTCAGTCTAGTTCTTGGGTCACAGCTATGAACCAAACATGTAGAAAATCTGACATTGCGATTAAAAAAAGTTTTTTGTATTAATATGTACTCACATACATAGAATGCAGCTTTTGAAAGATTAAGTTAAACTACATTATCATTTTGTTTGGCTATTAAAAAAATAATTCTAGTGAGCAGCACTTTAAGAATACTTTTTATAGATAAATCCAAAGTAGTAAAGCACATTTTAAACTAACATTTGTTGCTTTCTTTTAATTGTCAGCTTTCCCAATACCTCTAGGTATTTTGCTGAAAACCAGATCATAGGCTAGTTTAGGGGAAAAGGGAAGATAAAAAGATCGAAAATAGGAAAGTGAAAAACTTGAATTCTTAGGTGCTACTACTAATGGCAGTCAAAATGAATATGTGGTTTGATTTTTCAAAAATTCAGTTTACACATAGCTTTTCAGGAATTACATTCATTGTACCAATTGTAGTATTGCAGTATATTTAAAGAAGGGAGACTATAATTGTCCATTTACAAATTTGTACAGTTTGCTATTAATGAGAGTGGGGAGTAACCCATTTAAGTCCCAGATCTCTTGAGTCCTTATGGTTCAGTAGGAATAAGAAAAAATTCTAGAGGAAATTATATTGAAAAAGTTGCTGCAAAATTGCCCTGGAAGCAGCCCATCTTATAGATAATGTTGAATGGAGTCAGAAGGATGTTCATTTATTTACTAAACTAAGAACAATTTGTGATTTTTATATTAAAAGGGGGGGATGGTGAATGGATGCTATGGAATTTAAAGCTGAAGAATACATTGGAAAGGTTCCTAGATTAAGTATCAGGAGACTTCCATCAAAATCCCACCTTTACTTCTTATAGTGTCTCTTTTTGACAACCTAATCAATGTCTTATACTTCAGGTTGGAAAAAATGAGAGACTTGGACTAGATTACCTCCAAAGTTTCTTCAACTTCTAATCTTTAAAAAAAAAATCACGAGATGAGGAATTCCTTGGCTCTCCAGGTTGTTACAAAGTGCCCTCTAGTGTTCATGATATGCAACATTTGAGAATTATTTAAAGATGGCCAGGTGGTGGATTTTCATTTTTTCTTTTGTTCTTTATGCCTTACTAATTCATGAACTTTTTTTTTCAGACTTTTTTTTTTTACAAAGATCAGGATTTTGAATTTCTACCAAAGTCTTACACTGATGCTTCAATATATATAGAGATGTGATATAGAAGGAGATACTGTCATACAGTAGAAGGAAAGAGACCAAATATGGAGTCATACCTGAGCTCAAATCCTGGGTCTGTAGCTTACTCCTTTGTGTCTTTGACAAGTCATTCAACTTCTCAGAGTCTCAGTTTTCACATCTGAAAAATGAGGAATTGGATTAGATAAGCCCTGAAGTCCTTTTTAGCCCAAATTCTGTAATCCTCTGAATCAAATAGAATACAGAGTCAAGAATAGATCCATGACAGAATATGCCTGATCACCATAGGGCAGGTTGCTATTTTTTTTGACTGCAGCCATTTGTGAAATTATCTGTTAAGGATTGGAGGGGTTATAATCCATATTAGAGGAACACAACTTTTTAGAAGCTTTAGAAAAGATTTAGGGATATACACTATTGAATTAAGCAAGTATATAGACTTTAAAATGATAGCAAATTACTCTGAAAATATGTTAAGCTAAACTCTTATTTTTCTTCCTATAAAAAGATTTTTAATCTTATATTTGTTGTTGAAGAAATTGAAGCCCAGTATAGTTAAATTTCTTGCCTGGTGATAGAATCAAGAATAAGAAATCAGCATGCATGAGTCAGTGTTTAGCCCCCTGGGTTGCACTTGCACTTTCTCCTTCTGTAAGCATCTGAAAATTGTACATTGTTAAGTCTGTTCAGTGAAGCAAAACTCATCTTGAAATTATTTTAAGCTTGAAATGACATAATATGATATAACCTTTCAAAAGTTCTAGTTGGGAAAAATGTGTTTTGCCTTAGTAAACTAAAAGAAAAAAGATCTGAGCCAAGATAGACTCAACATAGCATAATAGTAAGATATATTAGGACTCAATGGAATACGACTCTAAAATACTATAAAATAGTGGTTTTCTGAGTGATTCTCAGTGGGTCATTCTTGTGTTTTGATTTCTCTTTTTTGTACGTACATGTGCTGACTCCTAGAGGCATCTGTAGTATGTATAGTGTGTCACTTGTCATTAAGAAGATTTGAGTTTGAATTCTGTCTCAGAAATTAATAGCTAACTGCATGACCCTACACAAGTTACTTAACCTCTGTCTGCCTCAGTTTTCTTATCTTTAAAATGGAAATAAAAATAATAACATATTTATCTAGGGTTGTTGTGAAGTTAAAGAGACAATATATATAAAGTGCTTTGCAAACTTTAAAGCTACATTTAATTATAGTAATTATATAAGAATATTTATAATATATAACATTATATATAATACATATAATACTAAATATCATCATCATCATCATCATCCCTACTGCTACCACTAGCACTGTCATTATTACTATTATCATTATCCCTGGAAAGTACTCTTTGTACACTCCCTCTGTTGAAATCCTCTTAGGTATCTAAGCAACAGCTTCTTTCATGAAAGAAAAATTTTCCTGATATCCCTAGGTAAAAGCATTCCTTCCTCTTCAGATTTTTTCACAGCATCTTCTCTGGGTCCTTTTTCAATCCAATGTAATAAATTTTAAAGTCCCATCAAGTATGAGCCATGACCTTAAAGTCTTTATGCATAAGTGTAATATACAACAGGTAGGGAGTGTTAGGATAGGGCAAAATAGTGTTCTTGAAAAACTTGAGAGAGAGAATATATTTACCAGAGGGAACCAGGGGAAGTGTAATGGGGAAATGGCATTACCCTGTATCTTAAAAGAAGATAAGTACTTTCTTGAAATTGAAATTAATTGTTACATATTTTGAATCCTCTCTCCAATGTTCTACTGGGAATATGACAATTTTTTATGTTTTTGTGGTTATTTTTTCTTTCTTTTTTCTTACTTTGCATTTGTTTCAATGAATAAATCCATAAAAAAATAAAAGCATATTTTAAAGGGGGATCAGGAACAGCTTTTTGCAGAAGGTGAGATTTTTATTGGCATATGAAGTAAGTCAGGGAAGCTAGAGGGCAGAGGTGAAGAGGGACAGAATTCCAGGCATGGGGGACAGCAAGTGAAAATGCATAGAGTCAGGTGATGAAATGTCTTGTGGGAGGAAGAGCAACGAGGCTAGGAACAGTGGATTGTAGAGCAGGGGGAAGGAGGAATATAATATGAGAAGTTTAGAAAACTAGGAAGGAACCAAGCAGAGGATTTTATATTTGATCCTCTTAGTACTCATAAGGCACTGGAGTTTATTGAATGAAGGGGGTGACATCATCAGACCTCCACTGCAGGAAGATCACTTTCATAGTCGAGTGGAATGAAGAAAGACTTGAAGTCAGGATACACACCCAGATGCTATTGCAGTAGTCTAGGTGTGAGGTGATAGAGCCTGCCCCTGATGGCAGTGCCAGAGAAAGAAGCTTATAGGAGAGATAATACAAAGGTAGAATCAGTAGGAATTGACAAATGATTGGATATATGGGAGAGAAAGGATGTGAGCAGTCAAGGTTGGCCCACACCTAAGTTTTGAGGCTGAGGACTTGGGAGGAGAGTGGTACCCCAGATAGTAACAAGTAAGTTAGGAAGAAGGAAGGTCTTAGAAAAAAAATATTGTTTGTCCTTCATTCCAGAAGAGGACCAATGACATCTTAAGGATGATATCTTGACTTACAAGTGAATTGGATTTAAATGAAGAAGTGCTATATAAATTCATTAGCCTTATTTTTTCCTCCCAAGTTCTCCATTGGAGTCTAGTGGCAAAACATAAGTCAAGAGGGTTAACAATGATTGGCCCTGGGGATAAGATAATTCAGTTTTTGAAATTGTATGTTCAGTTTAAGATATCTATAGAACTTCTAGTGGGGGATATCCACTAGGAACTTGAAGATGTAAAAATGGAGTCTAGGGCCAATTAAGTAGATTTAAGAATCATCTGCATAAAGATGATAATTGGATCCACAGGAGCTGATGAAATCACCAAATGAAATAGTGTAGAAGTAGGAGAGGAGAGCATAGGACAGAGTTTTGGGGGATACCCATGGTTAGCAGGCATGAACTGGTTCAAAAGAGTAAAGGAAAGAGAGGAGTGTTTGGATAAGATATTCTACTCAGGAGAAAGGACTGTCATGGAAACTAGAGAGAAGAGAAAGCCGAGATGAGGGTGATCCACAGTGTCAGAGATTGCAGAGTGGTCAAGAAGGATAAGGTTGAGGAAAAGCTATTGATTCTGTCAAATAAGAGGTTATTGGTAACATGGGAAAGCAATTTTAGCTGAATGTTGAGTTTGAAAGCTGGATTTTGAGGAGTTAAGATAATGAGAGGGGTCTTAACTGTAGATGGCTTTCTCAAGGAATTTAACTACAAAAGAGAGAATAAATACAGGAAGATAGATGATGGGAATACACCAATCAGATGTAGATTTTTTTGAAGAGAGGAAATGTGGGGCATGTTTTTAAGCAGCAAGACAGAGAGAAACTGGTATTAGGAGGGGCAGTCTGCTGGAGAAGATTGAAAGAATGAGGTCGCTTGTATATATAAAGGGGTTTTCATTTTTTAAAGAAAACATTTATTTAAAACTAAATGTGAAACAAGAAAAAACAAAGCAGGAAATGAAAGACAGAAAAGGAAATCAAAATAAAATATCCTGTGCCCAGCAGAACATTGGGGCAGATTCAGAATATTTAACAATAAATTTCCATTTCAGGAAATCATATAATAAAAGATATTATCTACTCATGACTGTTCTCTGCTGTACACTTTTAAATTTTATTTTTGTCCTCCTTTCATCCCCCCACCTTCCCCAAGTAGGCTACAGTTAAGCAAGGGTATGTATGTATATATGTATATATATATATGTGTGTGTGTGTGTGTTTGTGTATATATATGTATATATGTATGCATATATTCTCACCCAAATACTTACATATATCTATATAAACACATACATACAATTACATGCATACACATGCATTTACACAAATAGGCATTCATCTGAAGCAATGTTAATATGGCTGACATATAATGTAGATTTTTCTCTTGATTGGGTTTAAAAAAATTTTTTTGATTGAGTTTTAAGTATCTTTTTTAGTAAATTCTACTCATGATTCTTGTTATAGTGTTTGTATATATCTCTTATTTCCTATCTCTGCTAAATCTTCTGCTTTAATTCTACTGTATATCTTGCCTTATTATTACTTAATCTCCTATCCCTGGATCCCTCCTTTATCTCCCTCTTCATTTTTATCCCCTCCCTCTTTGTCCTATTCCCATTAATCTACAGGCCTTATCCCACTCACATTAATTTTAAATACCCTTCTGTGCCCTACCTTATCTTGTGCCACCCTGTCCTTCCCTTTTTATCCCTCTCCCATTAATCTACGTACCTTATTACACTGCCATAAATCTACATACTTTTCTATACTCTACCTTATTCTATCTCCTCTCCCTTATTTTTTATAGATTTTAGAGGGTGCTATACCTTTATGATATATATGCATACATACACACACACACACATATATATATACATACATATACATATATTATTCCATATTTAATTCAATCCCTGTGTGAATAGGTTTTCAGAACTACAAGCCCTTCTTCCCCCTCCAATGTCCCTGTGTTGGTCTTTCCTTTGCACCTCATTTGTATAACATAATTTTTACCTTTTCCAAGACAGTTTTGTTTTTTAGAATCAGATCATACTCAACTCTGCCCCAATTTTTCTTTTGAGCAACCCAATTAATGATATTAATCTTAAATATATGGTAAACATTTCCATTTATAACACATAAACAATTTGTCCATGTTGATTTCCTTGAAATTAATCTTTCATATTGGCTCTTTGGTTGAGACAAAGTTCTAAAAATTTGCAAATTTGTTGAATGTCCATTTTTGGGTTCATTGCTATGTTAATTTTGCTGGATATGATATTTTTGGCCACAGGCCTAATTCTTTTGATTATCAATATATATATTGACAGGACCTTTTTAAAATAATTTTTGCTGATAAATCCTATACAATTCTAATTGTAGCTCCAGCATATTTGAAAATTTTTTCCTATAGATTTTTCTCTTTGATCTGGAAGTTTAAAAATTTATCAAAAATATTCCTATGTGTTTTCCTTATAAAATTTTTCTGAATGTTGATAGAATTTTTCATTATCTGCCTTTTGGAATTGTCTTGGATCATTATATTGCTCAGAAAAGCTAAGTTAATTCTTTTCTTTTAATTTCTATTTTATCCTCTGCTTCTAGAATATCAGGATAGTTTTCCTAGATAATTTCTTGCAAGATGATATCCAGGCTCTTTTTTTGGTCATAACTTTCAGGTAGACCAATAATTTTAAAATTCTCTCTCCTGGATCTATTTTCCAGGCCAGTTTTTCCAATGAGATATTTCACATTCCCTCTCCCTCCCTAATTTTTTTTCATTTTTTGGTTTTGCTTTATTGTACCTTGATTTCTCATGAAGTCATTAGCTTCCATTTGCAAATTTTTAAGGAATTATTTTCTTCACTGAGCTTTTGTACCTTCTTTCCCATTTGGCCACTTTTGCTTTTTAAGATATTCTTCTCTTCATTACCTTTTTCAGTTTTGTTTTGCACCTTCTCAATTCTCTTCCTAATTTCCCCTTTATTTTTCTTATTTGATTTTCAAAATCTCTTTTGAATTCTTCCATAATCTGAGCCCAATTCTTATTTTTCTTGGAGACAGTGGATATAGGAGCTTTGACTTTGTTATCTTCTGTGTGTTTTGATCTTCCTTGTCACTATAATAACTTTCTATTGTCAGAAACTTTTTTTTTCCTGTTATCTGCTCATTTTCCTAGCCTTTTACTAGGCTTTTAACTCTTTGTTAAAGAAGGGCTCTGTCTCCGGGGTGGATTTGCTGGTTTCCCAAGGCCCTCACATTCTAGGTACAGACCTTTTCTGATGACCTTGCAGGTTGTCTTTGGCTTTGGGCTGAGAGGTCTAGAAACCCCAGTGCTGCTGCTGATTCAGAGGTCCTGCTTTGCTTTCAAAGGTTTGGGGCTGGGCCAGGGCTATGCTGGTGCAATCTGTGCTGGGATTGCAGGACTCTCACCCTGTTGCCACAGACTTTACCTGCTGGAATTCTAAGTTGTCTTTGGGTGGAAAATGTTCTACTCCATTTTTTGCTGACCCTTTAGAATTTGTTTAGAATCATTATTTAAAGGAATTTGGAGAGGTTCAGGGGAAAGGTTGGGTGAGTTCCTGCCTTTACTCCACTATTTTGGTTCTGCCTTTGTGCTTTTTTTTAAAAATTAAAATTATATTTGTTAATATTAATTCCATTAATGTTATTAATTATAATTATAAGTAAGATATAGTTATATCAACATATATCATGTAAATATAATTAATAATAATTAATATATATTTTTTATTTACAAAACATATGCATGGGTAATTTTTCAACATTGACCCTTGCAAATATACTTTTCTTAAAATACGAAAATGAATTAGTTTTGGTGGCTGCCCTTTCGTACTGTTGATTCATATTGAGCTCATAGTTCCCTACCTCCCTCATTTTCCACTTATGAAATTGATTTTACTTGAGCCCAACGATAGGAATATCACATTTATATCTACTAAATTACTTTTCATCTGATTTGGTCCTGAGTTCTAGTTTAAGATCTTTTTGAATCCTTAGTCCACCAACCAGGGTGTTAACTCTTCTTCCCAATTTAATTAAAATTTGATTACCTGACTATCTTAATTAATGATAAAGATATTAAATAGTACAAGGCCAAGCACAAATCCCTGGATTTACTACAAATGGAGATAGCCACCCAGCTGAGATGGCATTTATAATGTGTTATCTAACCCCAAAGCAGCATATACATATATGTAAGTTACTATCATTCTAGGGACTCTGAAATGTCTTGAGCTCTAAGAAAAGTTAGTACCTGAAAATGCCTATAGTCAGGCATGGCTGAAAAGGAAAAAGGAGGAGCAATATATTCAATTTTGGAATATTGTTATTGTACAGATAGTTCTCCTGGTTCTGCTTATTTAACTTTATAAAACAGGCTTCCAGGATTTCTCTGAAACTGTCTCCTTCATCATTGCATCATTGCACAATAATAATTCATTACATTTATATATCTCTGCAATATTGTTGGTTTGTTGAGCCATTTGCTCCTTCCCCCTCCCGATCATAATTGTTCCTCTTTGAGTTTTCAGAATATCTCTATTTCTCCTTGACTGATTTCCTTCTTAGAATTTTAAATTATGGAATCCTAGCTTTTCCTCCATCCCCAACCCCAAGTCTCTGGAATCTGAGTTCTAATACTTGAGAGTACATGTTAGACTCATCTCTATATTATATTTTAAAAGGGATTGGTGCCTTTTCAAAGTTTTCATCAGTTTTATTCTAGCAACTAGTTTTTTTTCCTGTTAAATGAGACAGACATATCTGAAGTAAAATTCTATTTTTTGTTTTCTCTACTTTTTGAAAAATAAAATGAAAAATAAGGCACATTTAGAAACGATTCTGTTTTTGGTATTTGATGTCTGAATAATTGAAGTGACCAGTCACTATCATATGGCTTTGTGCTAAACTTGAGATCTATTTCCTAATATTTCAACAAATCTTGGGGATAACTAGAAACTCAAACTTACTACCTTATTTAAACATTTCTAGTTCTCTTCCTTATCAAATGTGCATCTGTGACATATGAAACTATAGGTTTTTATTATTAGATAATTTTACAGGATTATGTCTTCTTTGAACAAAGGACTAACTAGTCAGCTATTTTTCTTTTCTATGGTATCTAACTTGGTAACTATCAAGTTTTCTCTTTGCTTCTTTTTACTTATTCCTGAGCTTGAAGGCATTTCAGAATCCTTAGTGTGGCTGGTGGTGCTGTGGACAGATTGCCATGTCTGGAGTCAGGAACTCTCATCTTCCTGAGTTCATATCTGATCCTTTCTGTGTGACCCTGGTCAAATCACTTAATACCTTTTGCTTCAGTTTCCTCATCTGTAAAATGAGTTGGAGAAGGAAGGGGCAAATTGCTGTAAAGAAAACCCCAAATGGAGTTATGAAGAATCTGACTAGAGAGTGATATGTAGTGGCTTTTATACATATGTACATACATACATATACATACATACATATATATATATATATATATATATCAATAGTGCTTTGGGGTTATAGAACACATCACAAATGTTATCTCATTTGTAGAATCCCATTATCTAGATGTGGTAGGGACCTTAGAGATCATCTAATAAAAACAAAACCCCTCATTTAATTCTCATACTGACCTTATGTGCCTATGAGGAATAGACACAATTTTCTCAGTGCCTTTGGAGTCAGAGAAACTGAGTTCCAATTTAGTCACTGCTAATTACTGCCTGGGTGACCACAGTTAAGTAACTTCATTTCTCTAGATCTCAATTTTCTAATCTATAACAAGAGAGGATTAGAATCAACGATCTCTAAATTTCCTTGAATCTCTCAATTCATGTTCCTTTGATTTTTGTAGCCTGCTGTCACCCTTTAAGTAGACATATGCTTTTTAGGTGGTATCACCTCAAGTTCAGTGTTCTTTTTATTACATCGTACCTCTCAGAAATTGTAATTATTATGAACAGGAACTAGAATCCCATTCCTCTAAAGTAAAGAGGGCTTATTATCTAGGGACAGGGTAAAACACCAGATCTGGAGTAAGGAAGATCCACGTTCAAATCTGATTTCAGGTCTTACTAGCTTTGTAACCTCAGACAAGTAACCCCTATTTGCCTTGGTTCCTCATCTATAAAATATGGTTACACTGGAGAAAGGAATGGCAAACCAATCCAGGATCTTTGCTAAAAACATCCTTGGGGTCACAGAGTCATAAACAACTGAACAACTGAAGGACATATGTACTAGCACTTATTCTTCATTTATGAAGAAATACTTTGCCTTCAGAACTATAAAAGCATCACTTGATCAAAAGATATTCCTATCCATCTTGTTTCAATTTTATTCTTAGCATAGAATCACTGAGTTCTATACTTTAAAGTTGATTCTCCAGTCACTTGAGAAGGGGTTTTCCCCTTCTTTCCAAACTATTTTATTCACTCTTGGCATGTTACCTCTGGGCAAATTTTAGGATGAATAGACTTTTTATTTATTTATTTATTTATTTTATATATATATTATTTATTTTTTTATTTGCAAAACATATGTATGGGTAATTCTTCAATAATGACCCTTACAAAGCTTTCTGTTACAAATTTCGCCCCCCCCCCTACTCCCTACCCCTCCCCTAGATGGCAGGATATTCACTACATGTTAATTATGTTAAAATACTTGACAAATCAAATATATGTATACATATTTCCACACTTATGAATAGACTTTTAAAAAACAGCCTGAAATACAAGGTGGTAGAACTTGTGGTTTTGAACAGAGTATTGTATTTTTTTTGTAGTTTTGAACTTGTAATTGTATTTTTCTTCTCCTTGGTGCATTGTAGCTCATAACTGTAGAACACTCAGAAAACTCAAGTATTCATTAAAGCAATAATTAAACTTTGCTTAATTTAATTAATAATTAAATAGAATGCATTCAGAATGGCAAGGATAAAAAGTTTTTTTACACTTGGATGGGTTTTGGTGTTAATAAACATGCATAATTATTTTTCTTATGGATTATGGAATTCTGAAGCCATGAATTTTCCCTTCTTAATTGTGTAACTAAAACCCAGTTAAGTATTTCTAGGTTGTTGAGCAGCCCACATAAGGAGCTATAATACAACATAATACCATCCAGGATGATTTGTTTATTTCATTCTAAAATACTTATTTGTAAATGCCAGTGTAGTCGTACATAGAGATTATCAAGATTCTGGTGACTTTGGGCACAGCTGGTGATGGGATTGGTTGGACAGTTATCAGCTCATTTGAATGTTATTCTGGGAAGTGATGGTTAAATCTCAGAACTGAGCACATCTGAGAGTTGTTTTTCTGAGTTTTTTCACCCTGTCATTGCAGGAATTATATTTTTGTTATTTGTATGGTTGTTCCTTGTAAGCTGTGAGGATTCACCATTTCCATAGGAGTTAAATGTGGAGCCTTCAGTGGTTGTCACAAGTATGGTTCTTCAGAAGTGGTGTCTTTATAAGTGTTGTATAAATTGTTGCATTCCTAGTTAATTTTAGTGACTATGACATTACCTAGATAAAGGGATGAAAACTTCCTAAATGTGTGTGACCTTCACCTCTGGGTATACAACCAAGAGGATACAACCAAAGTGCTTTATATTGAATTGTAAGGGTAAGGAGGGGCTTACTTCTAGGAGGGGTGAGTGAAAATTAAGTATTTTCCTCAACTTCTGGCATCTCAGATGGGTATTGAATTATTTCTTTAGTGGCTGTCCTGGGTTTATGACTCAGATTGTGATAAATTATAATTCTGGAAAGAAGAGAGATTTTTTAAAATAAAGGTTGTAATTTTGTGAATACACAAGAAAATATTGTTGCATATTTCAGGAGTACTAATAGTAATAATAATAATGAGGCAAGGATCTAGGTCTGTTATTTCATTGGGATCAAAAATATCCAGGTGAGGAAAACTCCCCTTAAGGCAGGTTTAGTATCTCCTCTGCAATTTAAAGTTTTAGAATGCTGCCTAGAACATTGAGAGATTAAATGACTAGTCCAACATTATGCAGCTGCCTGCCTATCTATCTATCTGTCTATTTATCTATTTCAGAGGCAGGATTTGAACCTAGTCCTCCCTGGCTTCAGGGTCAGTTCTCACTATACCATGTTGTTGTGTGATGATTGTAATGATGATAACTAATGGTCCTATAGTACTTTAAATTTTGCAGTGATTTTTTATATGTATTAATTATTTCATTTTATCTTCCCAAGAACACTATGAATTGTATTGTTAATCTCCATTTTGCAGATGATGAAACCAAAAAAGGTTAACTTTGTCATACAACTTAGTGCCAGAAGCAGAATTTGAAACTTGGTCTCTCCTAACTCAAGTCTAGCTTTCTCTCTGTCTTATCATACTGCCCTTCTTGTAATGGTTTATTTTTCAGAATAATGAGCTACCTCACTAAAACTTTCTGCAAATTAGTTGAAAATATAGTAAGATATATCTTATTGAGAATTTGTACCTATATTGACTTTTTCTTTTTTTCTATGTCTTTTTTCACTTATGTTGGCCGGGAGTGTATTTCTTTTTCTGCTTATGGGAAAAAAAAGAAAATTATAGTGTTTTTATAATTTAAAATTCAACAAACATAATAAGATCACAGACATGGAAATGGATGGGGAATCTATAGATTTATTTGTATAATATAATAATAATTCACATCTATATATAGCACATTAAAATTACTAATTTCTTTTCTTACAATCATTTGTGAGGTAGATAATAGTTATCTTCACTTTTACTTGATTTTTTTTTGTGTGTGAGGCAGACAGGGTTGAATTAATTGCTACGGGTCACACAGCTGGTAGGTGTCAAGTATTTGAGACCAAATTTGCCAAATTTGAACTCAGGTCCTCTTGATATCATGGCTGGTGCTTCCTCCACTGAGCCCTCTAGCTATCCCTTCCCACTTTTAAAGATAAAGAAACTGAGACTAGGAGAGTTGGTTAATTTGCTCAAGGCCTCACAACTTGTAAATGTCAGTCAGTATTCAAAGCTATTCCAGTAACCTATCTGTAAAATAACTTGACCTCTTATGGTACGTATAAAATCAAAATTAATGGAGGAGATTCTAGCCTTTTTTTGGGATGGAGTGAGGGAATTTATTCTTGAACTAGGAAATATTAGCTCTTGTGAGAAGTCATTCCTGCTTTTGTAATTAATAAGAAAAATCCATTTCTCTTTCCATTTAGGTAAATGACCGTCAATCTAAGTCAACTATTGGTTCCAGTGACAACTCATCCCCTCTGCCTGCTAAGAGAAGGGGGAAAAAGGAAGAAGTTTTGAATTCAGAAAAAGCTGGTAAAGTGAAACAAAGTACAAACCCAAAGACTCCATCCGCTGTGTTAATGCCACCAAACAATGGTAAGCTAGAGTTCAATCAGCTTGGTTGTATGACCCATGGCTCTAAGAAGCCAAGGTCAAGGATTTGTTCTTTATGAGGACAAATCACTTTCTGCTCCGAGACATGACAGTGAGTCATATATATATATTTTTTTTTTGTAGAAATATGATAAATTGTGGGAGTCATACATAAAGGTTCTGGGAATCCTTTTGCATTTAGTCAGAACCAACCAACTTTTTGTGTAATCACTGTTGGGCTAGGGAAAATGTGACTTTTAGATAAAACATAGTCTTGTCTTTATGGAGCTTATAGTCCTAGTAACTGACCCTGAAGATTGCTGGCTTTTTATTTTTTATTTTTTTAATATCTATTTTTAACTAGGGGTGTATGGCATTATGAAATCACTTAATTTGAAGCTCATTGGGTATGATGATGTCTCAGAACTGACATTTTACCTGTTTTCATGATTAGAGAAATCACCTGTGAAGACAGGCTCATATCAGTGTGGAAAGAGTGCTGATGGCCTCAATGAGTGTAATCCAAGAGTGCAGGGCAGTGAAGGTGAATTGGGATGCTTAAGTGAGGAAGAGAGCCTTCTGTAGGGTGTTCTCAATGAGTCGATATCTAGGAATGGCTTGAAGAGAGTAAAGAAAGAAAATTGAGAAGGAGGCCTTGAGTCAGAACTTTGGGAATGGCTAGGCAAGAAGGATGACATGATAGAAAAGAGAAGAGAGGGTGAACGTAGAGGGAATGTATGGGTAGATATAGATATGTAACCTATTTGACAACCATTCTGGAAGAGCCAAGGGATTGCCGAGTTTATGAATATTGAGGTTAGGATGATAAAAAGCTTTAATATAGATTCTGGCCAGGATAGCTCGAGTTTCTAAGCTTCCTTTTGATTTTTTAGTTGAAAGAATGCTCAGGGGAAGAGCTTGAAAAAGGCAGGTGATCAGGTGATCCTGGGCTCTGGTAATATGACAAATTTTAGTAAATTTTGAAATAAAAAGAATTTTGTGTTTAATCCCTAGTTAATCAGAAGTTTTAATCAAAAAAGAGCACCTTGTTTCTTAAGAATTTTGTGTTTAATCCCTAGTTAATCAGAAGTTTTAATCAAAAAAGAGCACCTTGTTTCTTAAGAATTTTGATAAATGAGGGCTTTATGACAATAATCATATGTGAGAGATACACAAGCCTGAATAATACTTTAAAGTCCCAATCCTTCCTTTTTCCCTTCTTTGTTTTACCAGAAGTCATTTTGCATATTTAGTTTTTATATCTTATTCTTGGAGCCTCTGATTTAAAGAAGGTTATTTGGTCTTTATTTTAAAATTCATTTTAGAAAATGCTACAGCTTTAATAAATTGAACTTTGGAAACAAGTGTAAGACTTATTTTTTGCTCCAGGTTGTGGAATAGAGTAGGATTTTTAGAGTGGAATGTAACAATAGAGATTATCTAGGCCAATGTCCTCATTTTGCACGTAGCTACCTGGGGCACTGACAAGTTTCATAGTGATGAATAGGTGTTGTCAGGTATTCATCCCCTGCTACGACTGTGCACACCATTCAACACCAGAGGGCACTCAATGGCAGCTACCAAACTGGTTCTGAGGGAGCTGCTGCATCTCTTCTGTTAATTATGGGTGGCAATGTTTATTTCATTGATCCAGGATAGATTTGTGTAGAAAAGCTCAGGAGGGAGGGGCTACAAAGTATAAGGAAAACTTCCCTTCATTCTTTATGCTCCTATGTGCTTCATTGATATACCTTTAACTCAAAGACATATTATAATAAATATTCCATTAGATTAAAAAAACAGTAAAAAAAGCAGAACCATTAGTCTGCATGATGCATAGATATACACGACATATTATATTAGAACTCCAGACCCAACTGCTCCCGGACATGAAGCCCATCCTGACTGGAAGCCAGTTTGTTCCTCTGTTTTCAGAGGAAAGTTACTTTGGAAGTTCACTTGATCCCATTCAAGAGCTGAATGAAAAAGGTCTTTTCTGTTCACAGAATGAATTTCCGAAAAGCAGCTTCCCCTTGATATAATGCAAGAAATGTAGAACACTCAGAGCAACTCTTCATAAGATGGTATTGCCTGAGCAATCAGGATAATCCCAGGTGCCGGGGCATTTGTCATTCAGTTAATCAATTGTGTCCAAATCTTTGTGACCCAAATATGCCAGTGCTATTCTTGGCAAAGATTCTGGAGTGGTTTGCCATTTTCTTCTCTAGTGAATTAAGGTAAACAGAAATTAATGACTTATCCAGGATCTCACAGCTAGTAAGTGTTTGAGTTTGGATTTGAACTCAGATCTTTTTGTGTCCAGGCTCATATCCACTGAGTTAATTAGCTGCTGCCAAGTGCTGGATATAGGATATCTCAATTTCTACACTTATCTTCTCCCCTTATCTCTGTCCCTTTAGTGTTTGGGAAAAAAAACTTCTTTTGGACTGCCCCCAAAAGAAAGTCAGTGGCTGCCTGCTATTAGATTCAAATAAGAAGAAAGAGAGGGCAGGTGAATTATTCTCTGTTGAGGAAGGTAGGTGTATTCTTCATAGAATTCTGGACTTGATCAGGAAGATCTGAGTTCACAGTTTGCTAATTGTAAGACCCTGAGCAAAAAAAGACGTCTTTTGCTATTGCATTTTTTATTTTGCCAATCAGACACAAGAATATGTGTGTAGTAATAATTAACACTTATATAGTGCTTTAAGATCTGCAAAACACATAAAAATTATTACTTAAATTTCATCTTTATAACAATCCTTGAAAGTGCTATTATCTTTGTTTTTCAGATAAATCGAGGCAGAAAATGAATACCCTGAATTTACAAAAAGATTTCCATAGCTAGCAGTGTCTGAGGTTGGCTTTAAACTCAGGTCTTCCTGATTCTTAAGTATAGCTCTCTATTCACAGCACCACCTAGCTGCCAACTAGGTTGAATACTGAAATCTCATTTTCAAAAATACATTTAATTACTAATGTCTCAGAAGGTTATTTTTCTTGTGAAAGAAGAGAAGAAAATTAAACTGAAAATTCAAGACAAAAAGCTTGGATATGATACCTTTACTTCTAGTATTTCAGTACTTCAGAGGATATGTGATTTCATCAGGATGAGTGTTCCCTCCAGTAGAGAGCATTACAATCATCCATGTCTTCTCATCTTGTACAGTGCTTATCTGTTCTCTCTCATAAATCTCCAACCACTTAACCTACAGTCAACATAGAGTCCTCCTCCTTTTCCCCCTCCTCCTCCTCCCCTTCCTCCTCCTCTTCCTCCACTTCCTCCTCCTCCCCCTCCTCTTCCCCCTCCTCTTCCTCCTCCTCTTCTCCCTCCTCTTCCTCCTCCTCTTCTCCCTCCTCTTCCTCCTCCTCCTCTTCCCCCTCCTCTTCCTTCTCCTCCTCTTCCCCCTCCTCTTCCTTTTCCTCCTCTTCCCTTCTCCTCTTCCTTCTCCTCTTCCTCTTCTTCCTCCCCCTCTTCCTCCTCCTCCTCTTCCTCTTCCTCCTCCTCCTCCTTCTCTTTCTCCTCCTTCTCCTTCTCCTCCTCCTTCTCTTCTCCCTCCTTCTCCTCCTTCTCTTCCTTCTCCTCCTCCTTCTCCTTCTCCTCCTCCTTCCTCCTCCTCCTCCTCCTCCTCCAAAGCATTTGGTCTTAAATGACTTATCCAGGAGATGTTATATAGGAAATGTTAAGTATGTGAGGACAGATTTAAAGTCAGGTCCCCCTGACTCCAGGGCCAGCACTCTATCATTTGTGCCATCTAGCTGCCATTACAAACAGTCTTTGACATCTTTTTAACATTGCAGAGGTGGCGATACAATATGTGGGCTCTCCATTTGCCCATACTACGTAACTATGTAGTGAATCCAAGTTCTCAGTGTGTCGACCCCAGATCGGTTCTGCCCTGATGGAAACTGCCTATGAGAGACTGTTTGCAATTTGAGGGCTATCCTAGTTGACTATAGAAACATTCTTCGCTGGTGGGTTGGCTACGAGATGAGGAACCATGGTAACCCATGAAAAACAGGACATGTGACAGTAGATAAAAATGTATGATTTGATCTTAATAAAAATCTAAAGATTTTTCATCCTTAAAAGACTGAAGCCTCTTTAGAGGATTTTATTATTGTTCAGACATGTTCCATTCTTTGTGAGCTCATTTGAGGTTTTCTTGGCAAAGATACTAGTTTGCCATTTCTTTTTCCAATTCTTTTAATAGACAAGGAAACTGAGGCAAACAGTTAAGTGACTTAGCCAAGTCATGCAGCTAATACATGTCTGAGGACAGATTTGATTTCAATAAGATGAGTCTTCCTGACTATAGGTTTTACACTCTATTTATTGATCCTAAAAGGGGCTATTATCCTTTCCCTATCCTTTCCCACCAACTCACTTAGTCTTGCCATCTTAGATCCCCCCACAACCAACCTTGAAACAAAGTGGAAAAAGTAGAGAGAGGCATGGGGGTGGGGTGTGGCCCCATGGTGGCCATTCTCTGTTTTTTGCCAGCCTGAGGGAGAGAAAAAAGAGAAGGGAATACTAATCAGCGGCAGCCAGGAGACAAGTTGAGTTACAGTGACCTTCTCTTAGCATTTGTTTACAAAGGAAATCTTTAAGTCAGCTGCAATGGAAGCTGCTTATGAAAAGAGTAATTTCACTTATTGGATTAGTATTACAAAGCCCACTCCCATTGTTGTATTCAGATACCTGATTTTTTGGGGCACACACAAAACACACACACACACATACATATTCCCATTTAATGAGCAATGCTGGATAACAGTCTGTAGATGGCAACCTGTATCTTCTTCTCTTTTCTTTGTTGACTTTGTTTCTCTCTAGAAGGGTAAAGCAGCCGAACATTGACATATTTCTTTAGGGAAACAAATCCTATTTTCTCTTGGTAAGCCAAAAAGTAATGTGAGACTGAGTGGTGATTGATGAAGCTGGATGTGAAATACATTTTTTAGTACTTCATTTAAATATCAACCTGGCTATCCAGCGTACATTTTTGATGCTTTCCACTGCTACAGGATCGTAACAATTATTTCAGAGATGACACTGGCTACAATTTTCAGTGTAACTAAATCACTAATGATCATGTTGAATTATCATTCCGATAACCGAGCATAGTCATCCATATGTTTAGTGTTTTGTATTTGCCTTGAAATATTTTTTTCATTATCTCAACATTAGGAATCCCTCAATTTGGTGAGCTATCCAAGTTATAAGGGAGAGAATAGCTTATTAAAGTTCTTCAGCTTAAAGTATAATGGCATAATAGCATTAAAATCACAATTTGTCATAGGTTAAAATAAAGATTTATCTCTTTTCGAAAGCCGGAATACCTCAAGGAGTATGTCATGTTGCATATGTCATGACATATGTCATGTACTTTTGAAGCAAAATGTTCCATTTTTTCCTTGCCCATTTTATTGATTTTGACTTATTTGCCATAATAGTAAAAGTGGAAGGGATTCAAGAGGAAATTAAAATTCTAATCAATAGGTTTTTTTTTTAAAATTTCCTTTCTATTAAAAAGAGCATGAGTTCCCTGACTCATTCTTGTATCTGCTGAGGAAGATGGTACCAGACTGAGAGATAACTGAGCAGAATTGAAAATCACTGGATTTGTAATTCTAGACCTAATTTTGCATTTATTTATGTGCTAATGAACAAGTACCCTAAACACTTTAGGCCTCAATTTCTTCATCTGAAAAGTTAGAGCTTTAAGACTAGACTAAAAGAGTTCTGGAATTTGACTTAGTTACCAGTTTGAATTTGCTCTTAAAGAGCCTGATTTTTGCAGTGGGTATTATATTACCAAATGTTAAGTAGCAGTTCAATGGTTCTGAAAAAATCGTGATAGAATAAAGCGTTTACAAATAAAATATAATCAATTCAAAGCAGTTCTCTCCAGTGTTTTAAACAAAAAATGTGACCTGAAGCAATACTACAAAATCTCATTTTGTATAAGTAAGTGATAAAATAAAAAATATTGTGAGATAACCTTTCACAGTGAGGGATCATATAAAAATGATATAAAAATCATAGATGCTGATATGATAGCATTAAATTTGGAATAGATTTGGAACTTCTGAAAAGATAATTTTTTTTTTAAAAAAAGCTGTATGTTTAGTACCATTATTTTAAGGATTTTTTTGTGTTCTTTTAAAAATAGATTTTACTGATATCCTTTGTTTTTATATTACCTGGATTTCTTCCTATGCTTCTCCCTTCTCTACCTTCCCAAGGGATCATTCCTTATAACAATGTATTTCTTTTTTTTAAAAGAGAAAAAAAAGAAAGAAAAATATTAAAAAAAATTCAACATGTTAAAACAGTTTTCTGTTGTATACAATGTGAAATAGTCATGGAATACATTCTCTACAAAGGAATTGGAAGGATGTTTTCAAATATCTTCTTTGAAGCTAAGTTTTTTCTTTATCATTTTACAACATTCATTTTTGCTCTGTAGCTATTGATCTTTACATATTTACATTATTGTAAATGTATATATTGTTTCCTAGGTCTGTCTTTCTTCACTCTGAGTTGGATCACATAAATCTTTCCATGGTTCTTTCTGTATGTCACATTCATTGTTGCTCATAGCACAATAATATTCAGTTACATTAATGTACCATACCTGTTTTGCTATTTTTCCAATTTCTGAATATCTACTTTGTTTCTTTTTCTTTGCTCCCACATAAAGTGCTGTTATAATTTTAAATTTTTTGGTATATGTGGAAATTTTTTTTGTCAGTGACTCTCTAGTTATATTCTTAATAGTGGAATCTCTGGGTGTGGACATTTTAGTTGACATTTATTTGCATATTCCAAATTACTTTCTAAAATGGCTGTAACAATGTACTGCTCAACCTATAAAACATTAGTGTATATCTTTCCACAATTCTTCTAACATAGACTGTTCCCTTTAATAAGCCATCATTGTCAGTATGAGAGGGTGTGAAGTAAAATCTCAGGCTTGTTTCTATTTGCATTTTTTGTATTATTAGTGATACAGAATTTTCTCTCATGCTGTTGCTAATTGTATGTAGTTTTTCTTTGGAGAGCTGCACATATCCTTTAATCGTGCTTTTATTGGGGAATGGCTTTTGGTTTTATTTATTTCTGTTAGTTGTTTATCAAACCCTTATCAGAGATATTTAAAGCAAAGTTTTTTCCCAATCAGAAAAATGATATTATCTTTATTATTATTTTTTCATTCAAAATAATTGGCAGTTGTCTTTAAAAACAGTTCCATCACAGTAAGAAACTGAGAACTGTTGAATTAAATGTTCTTTTCATTTCTAATATTTTTATGGACAGTGAAGAGACATATCTTGATAATAAGCTTCAATATATTAGAAACCAAGAATTTTACAGGGGAAGTAGTATAAATTATCTAATAAGAGAGAAGCATTATCAGAAAAAAATGAGCAGATTATGTAGTGAGATTCAAGAATGACTGATACACAACTTCTCTTTTCAATTGGTCTCTGGACAATATCTATAGAATGGGGGAAGCCTTCCAGAGCATGATGATTAGACAGCTTATAAAAGATGTAGTGGGAGCACATGAACAATAATTACACAAGATGGTTAGACATGAATTTGTCACAGTTTGGATCTTTGTAGGGGGTAGACAAAAAGATAAAATCATAGATTCTATGGAAACATTAAACTAAGTAATCTAGGTGTACTGTTCGATTCTGTTTTGTTTAAGCTTTGGCAAGCATTATATATTTTTTTCTTTATTCAGCAGAGGTCCCAGCTTGTTCTCACTTAAGTGTGAATGATAGTGCTCATGAAACCTATGATATTTAGGATATTGAATCTTCCTAAATGATATGTCGCAGGTGCAGTACTGGTAAAGGAGTTTGTGAATATTATGATCTTGCTTGGATGACTTCCCCTTAAGCAGTCATGCTTTTGAGCTTTATAATAGATTCAACCAGCAAATTGTTTTTCAGCAGAGCCTCAAGCATAAAGCCTTACTGTAATACATCTTAGAAATCACAGAATCACGAGGGCTTTGGAATCTGAGCATCACTGGTTCACTTTATGGAACAGTATTAGGCAGAGTCATATTTGCCAGTCAAAACATTGTCTGAAGTTAAAAATAAAAACACATTTTGTTCATGTTAACCTTTAGATTAGCCTTGCTCTAATCCTCTAAAGAGGTTGTCTGGTAGAATGTTGGATACTAAAAGAAAGGAACGCATGAACAAGCAAGAGGATTTGAGCAATTTGATGGTTTCTACTGATAAACTCAAGTAGGATTGTGATTTATTAATGCCCGTTGCAGCCATAACAAACTGTCAGACAACTCCAATTTTTTCATTCCTATATTGATTATAACTTTCTACTGCCTTACCTGCTACATTATTTATTCATATAGGTTCAATTCCATTACAATGAATACTCCAAGAAAAGAATCTCTTTAAAATAGATTTTCAAGCTTGAGTGAAGAACTCGTTTATTGAAGTAATATTTTGTCCAGCAAAATTTCCATTTAACAAAAAAAATCACAGAATCACAAAATTTCATAAGTGGGAGACAAGGGCAAAAGCTTCTATTAAACACTTACTATATGCCACACATTGTATTAAGTGCTTTACAGATTATTTCATTTAATCCTCATAACCCGCCTGGGTACTGTTATTTCCCCCATTTCACATCTGAGGAAACTGATGTGGAGAGCCATTATGCAACATTAGGGTCATATAGCTAGGAAATGTCTAAAACTAGATGTGAACACTAGTCTTTCTGATTTCCAGCCTCTACTTTTATCTACTTTTCTACCTAGTTGTCTAGGAAGTCCCTTGGAACACCTTGCAGTCTCAGAGATCTCTTCTGTACTGTCTTTTACAAATGGATATCTGACCTCTTGAAGACTACCAAGAATAGGAAACCAGCTTTATCCATTCATCCATCCACCCATCAATCCATTCATCCATCCATTCCTTCTATAATGGGGGGAGGTGTATGTATGTATGGGTGTGTGTGCAACAAGTGTAGTGCCCTTTAGTCTAGACCATTGGACTTGGAGTCAGGAAAACTCAAATTAGAATTCTGCTTCAGACACTAGATATGAGACTTTGGCCAAGTCACTTAATTTCTCTCAGCTTCCATTTTCTCATATGGAAAAAGGGGATAATAAAAACATCTACCTTCCAATGTTGTTGTGAAGATCTCATGAAATAGTATATGTAGAGTACTTTGTAAACCTTAGTGCTATTGATTTAGCTTTTATTATTATATTTGTATTATACTTTTATATGTATATATTTGTGCTCCCATATAGAGCATACTTATCAGGGATTGCTTAAATTTTATTGTTGCTTTCTCAATAGCTAACATATAATAGATAGTTGATAGATTCTTGTTTATACATTAGTAATATGACCTTTGCTTTAAGATCTCTAATAAAAGACCTCTACAACTTTTTGAGATAGCCCATTCCTCTTGTGATTATGCCTACAATCAAATTTAGTTTTTGTGCCAGAATGTTATAACCTCTAATAGGTTCATTCTAGTTCTATTATTTGACATTATATGACTCATAAGAAATAGGTAGCGGTTTTTAAATTTGAGGTGTTCTCTTTTGTGTCTCAGGTACATAACTCTCAGGAAACAACCTACTTCCTGATTGTTTCCCCTCAGCAAGGAATATTTGGACAATCACTTGGTAATCATATTAAGAAAGGCTCTAATATGCTCTCCAGGTTTTTTTTTTTTTAATAGGAATAGTGCTGTTTTGTCACATCTATGTGTGTGTTTTCTGCATCTGTTGATATAATCATATGTTTCTGTTGATTTTGTTATTAATATGGTCAGTTATGCTGATAATTTTCTTATTATTGAACCAGCTTTGCATTCTTGAGTATAAATCCTACATGGTCATTCTTAACAATCAGTTTTTCTTTATGGATTAGGGAAGACACTAACATGTCATTTGCTTACATAAATAGTATTTTATAAATACTTGTGGACCCATATCTAGGTATAACCATTGAGTTTTGTGCAAAAGATGAATCTAATAAAGAATAGTAGAAGTTATCTGTACTCTTGAAAAATCTTCATTATAGATTTTATATTTTATAAGTTTTTTAAATAAATATCCTCAACAGATAAATAAATACCTTCTCAATTTTGTATAAAAATAGGAGAATGAATTAATGAAAAATAGTGTGTCAAGCACTGTACTAGCAATGGTGAGAGATACATACATGCACACCTACATACACATATGTATACATATATACATCATATCTTTATATGCATATATGCATATTCATATTTTTGAAAGCTTACATTCTAGAAGTGAAAGATAATACATATAAAGGAGGGGTGATTAGGAAAGGACATTTGGTTACTATACTAAGCAGTGGAGAGAGATACATACATGCATCATATATGTATATATATATCTTTTTATATATATGCATATATATATTTTCATATTTTTAAAAGCAAAGTTCTCACTAGCATTAAGGAGCTTACATTCTAGAAGTAAAAGATAATATGTATAAAGGAAAGGATATTAGGTTTTGGGTAACCATAAGGAATGAATGTGGGAGGGGAAAAATTGCTACCTAATCACTGAATAAATGTGACCTCAATCAAACTGAGACTGTTGAAGACCTAGCTTAAAAAGACCCAGGCCTCCCATTTTATCCAGGGCCATCTCTAGTCATCTTGAGCTATATCTGGCCACTGGATCCATTCGGTGCTGAAGGGGAAAATGAGGCAGGTGACCTTGCACAGCTCTCCCTCACTTAAATCCAATTCATTTAACACATTACTTCCCTGATGTTATAGTTGTCTTCAGGAGGACAAACAACAAACCATTAGGAGAGGGAGTGGAGCCAGAAGCAAAGCACTTGACAAGTTCTTTCAGGAACAATGAAACAATGGTTGTGTTGATTTGATTACTTTTCTCAGAGCCAAATGATGGCAAGTATGGGATGGCAGAAGAGATAGACATGTTTTGGGTGGGATATGAAGCATAATGTGGCATCTGTGGCCAGTTAGATAAAGTATCCCATTTAGGATTTTGCAGACTGGCTAGTTTATCTGGACAGCAAAGCTCTGGAACAGTGGTGCCAGAGTTGAAATTCATCATTCAGAGCATAGTTCAGGAGGTCCAGTGGAGAGATTGTTGTTTATTTAAAAACATAAAAATCTCTAATTTCATTATAGAAAAGCAACTCTGAGGCTGGCTCTCAGATATCTTGCTAAACCCACTAGTTCATGATGTATTCCAGAGTTATTCATTCCTGTATTGTCTCTTTCTGTGTTTGCATTTTATAATGTTCTACTAGGAATCATAAAATAAAAAAAAAGATCAAAATATGAAGGTTCCCAGAGATCATCTAGTACAATTTGGATCTGAATTAGATTCCCCTCTACAACATCCTTATAAGTAGTCATCCAGCCTCATTTTCTAGCTCAGTCCTCTAGTAATAAATATCTATACTTTTAAGACAGTATGATCTATTTTTGAACAGCTCTAAATTCTTAGGACTTTAAAAATTTTTTTATAATAATAGCACTTTAGATACTTAAATATGGTTATCATGTCCTCCCTAAGGCTTCTTTTATTCAAGCTAAACATGCCAATTCCTTCAACAGCCCTTAGGTGCTATGATCTCAAAGGGGACTATATGCCATTCTGATTGTCTTCTGAGTGACTATGTTTAATACTTTTATATGAACAGAATTCCTTTTTGTGGACTACTTTATGAAATCAGTATAGTTGAATGGAGAGGACACTACTCTTGGGGTCAGAAAAACTTAAGTTCAAGTATAGTACTAGCAGTTTAAATATTAACTTTTTGTGCCTCAGTTTCTTCATTGGTAAAATTGATTGGAAAAAAATATTTTGATCACGAGCAACTTTCAAGCTCTGTAGCTAGGTGGCTCTGTAGATGGAACACTGGACCTGGAGTCGGGAAGATCTGAGTTCAAATTCAACCTCAGACAATAGTTGTGTGATTCTGCATAATTCCATATTGCTCTCCAGAATGGTTGGATCAGTTCACAATTCCACCCCAATTAGTGTCCCAATTTTTCCATATCCTCTCTAATATTGATCATTATCTTTTTCTGTCATCTTAGCCAATCCGAGAGGTGTGTAGTGGTACGTAAAAGTTGTCTTAATTTGCATTTCTCTGATCAGTAGTGATTTAGAACATTTTTTATATAACTAGAAATGGTTATAATTTCTTTATCTGAAAATTGTTCATATCCTTTGACCATTTATCAACTGGGTAATGGCTTGTATTCTTATAAATTTGAGTCAATTTGATAAATTTTAGGAAGAATGTATTAGTCATTAGACTGTGGTCTCACTGAGAGTTGGGAATTTTTTTTGGATGATCTCTTTTTATATTCCCCAGTGTTTAGCATATAATAGTATGTGATTGATAAATGCTAGTTGACCGACTGTTCAGCATATTGAGAAACTATTACCTTTATTTGTGTTGTGCCATCATGGAGAGTTCGATATTTGTTAAATATGGTATACTGACTTGCATTATTGAAGAGAGTTTCCTCAACTGGGATGTCCATTACCATTAAAACTACAAGTCTAGTCCCTCCTCTCCTATTATCTACATTTTATATATAAAGAAAGTAAAATTCAGAGAAAACTAAGTGACTTTCTCAGCCTCACAGATTAGAAAAATGTTCAGGCTGGGGATTGAAATCTCTTTCTTCAGATTCTTAGTTTTGTGCTCTCTATCCTAAACTGACTTTCTAATGTGTCTCACATGTGTTTTGAATATTACAACCATTCTACTCGAATGTTCCATAGACAGTATCTTGAAAAAAAAATACACATATACAATCTCAATCTCAATTTCTCTCTCTCTTTCTTGTCTCTCTCTCTCTGTCCCTCTCTCTCTCTCTCTCTCTCTCTCTCTCTCTGTCTCTGTCCCTGTCTCTCTCTCTGTCTCTGTCTCTGTCCCTGTCTCTCTCTCTCTCTGTCTCTGTCTCTCTGTCTCTCTCTCTGTCCCTGTCTCTCTGTCTCTCTCTCTCTCTGTCCCTGTCTCTCTGTCTCTCTCTGTGTCCCTGTCTCTCTTTCTGTCTCTCTCTCTCTGTCCCTGTCTCTCTGTCTGTCTGTCTGTCTGTCTCTCTGTCTGTCCCTGTCTCTCTCTCTGTCCCTGTCTCTCTGTCTCTGTGTCCCTGTCTCTCTCTGTGTCCCTGTCTCTCTTTCTGTCTCTCTCTCTCTGTCCCTGTCTCTCTCTCTGCCTGTCTGTCTGTCTGTCTGTCTGTCTCTCTCTCTGTCTCTCTCTGTCTCTCTGTCTCTCCCTCTCTCTCTCCTCCAACCGCTACCCCCCCCCAATTATGGCTAGCTTTCAGAGGGTAATGAGTGAAGAAATGTAAACTTAGATATTAAATAAAAGTGCTTTATTTCATGTATAAGCATGAGCTTCCAGAAATCAATAAAATTGAAATGATTTCTCAGTTACCATGCACTTAGCTGACTTTCTGAATAATCTGACTTTGCAAGGTGGATCTAATATTTATTGTTCTTGAAATGGGGAGGGGATGAGTGTGATGAAGTCTTTTATCTGACTTCTGAAGTAGAAATAGAAACTTTGTAATTCTTTGCAGAAGTGCGAGTAAAGCTTTTCTTGCACTTTTTAGCCAAAGCTCAAAGCAAACCAGAGGTACTGACATCCATTACATCTATGCAGTAATTTTCTATATGCTATTACTTTTTAAGGTGGCTCATGCATCTTTGGCATTAAAAATGTTATCTGCTAAGAGTTAGGAGCAAGCTAGCATGCGTTTTGTTAGTTCTTTAGATGTAGAAGATGAAAAATCATAGTAGGAGAAGTTGTAGTCTCACAGAGTTCAGAAGCAGAGGTAGTCTGTTCTATATAGCTGAAAGCCAAGAAATAATAGCAGGAAGATTGGCTTGAAATCTACTAAAAAGAGAAATAAGGAGAAAATGATAGTCGAGAATTCTAAAATTATTCTTTTGGGAGGTGAAAATTGCACAATCTTCAAATAAGCATCTACTCTAGTACCTGTGTAACTACCAAAAAAAGAAAAAAAATCCACATTGAGTGAATAGGTAACATCTAGCATAGAGTGGCCTAAAGTAATATTAGGAACAAAAGGGGAAAATAGTTGCTACTTTTCTTAATTAATAGTATAATCTTATTTACTCCAAGATAGGTACTAAAGTTCTCAAGAATTCTTCTTGGTTTTGAAATGAAATGGACTATATTGGTACCATAATCAGAACAAAGCATCTGTGGTATTTTTCAGGAGATATATTTCCTCTAGTGACTGCCTGTCAGCTCTCTTTTCTACAGTGTGTTTTTGATTTATTAAATTTTCATTACTCTAAGGTTTGCAAACTAAAGTAGTCCCAAAGCTAATTTTTATAGTGCCTGTTAACTGTAATATGGCTGTGTTTATCTCTGGGAATTTTTGTTTTTTGAGCAATTCCACTGAGAGGGAAGTTACACTTACATGTAGTTTTCTTGGGCAAATGAATATTAGGCAGCTGTTCACATGTGAGATATGTCCTCAGTTTACTTTTTGTAAATTAGTTGTGAGGGGAAATCATTCTCTCAGTAGATTATTCCCACTTTTTACCCTGGTGCTGCAAATGAGAAGCAGTGTTGTGGTTATTTAGCATTTAGATAACACTTATATTAGGAATGTTAATAAAAATGAACTGGAAAATATTTTTGTAGAGACAGAATACTCAGGGACTTAAACAGATTTTTTGACTAGTAGCAGCAATTGGGCAAGGAGCTTAATTGAACTGGTCCTTCCATCTGAATGACAGAGATAAGATAAAACCAAGATAAAACAATAACAACAAAAAACTTTGCTGCCTGTATTTTAGGAGATTGTACATGAATGGTTGGGGAAAGGTGGAACGCAGTTAGTTATACTTTAAAATCTCAGGGCTTTATGTATGTCATAGCTAGTTGATTCCCTTAGTTTATTCCCAACAAAAGCAGGTTAGAGTTTTCAAACTAAAATAATATGGGACTGATTCCCTTCTATTATCCACTCTTTGGTAATCATGTATTCCTTACCAGATAGATAGACCAGCAAGGTCCAGGGTCATTTCCTGAGCCATGAGTATGGTCAAGACCACCAGGGTCCAGCAGCTCTCTTGGGAACATGGATGAATCACTCATTCCCTGAGCCTTGAATGTGGTCATGAGTTACAAAATTCGTAGAAAAAAGGAAAACAGAGAAAGTTATCCACAACTTAAACATGATATCTAGCATTTTTTTTGTAGTCTTTTCCTATAGTTAATGACAAATATTACAACACTTGCTATCAGTATACTGAATAGCTTCATAAAGAATAGTGGATAGGTGGAGATAATATAGTAATATAATAATATCTGCCCCTAAATAAATGAATATTCAACACCAGGATGGCTAGAGTTATTTTCCCAGCCAGAATGCTTCTCTGGTGCTTACTGCCAAAAGCCTTGTGGTTGCTATCTGTCATTCTTTGCTGTGACCAGGTGGTCAGGGCCAGTCATACCCTGTGGTATTCCTAGTATACCATTAGTACCAGAGGTACTGATGGAAGGGATAGTCATATTTATTGTTCTATGTCAGCACCTAGCAGAGAGCTTTATGCAGAGTAAAACATAGAAATAATGTTTATTGAGTTGAATGCTGTTTTCTAGACTTTTCTTATTAGAAAAGTAACAAAACTTAAAAAAAAAACCTATCATGGAGTGAATTAGAAAAATTTATCATATAAAATGCTGCTTTATATAAAATTTACTTAGATATGTGCAAGAGCTGAATTAATTTTTTAGGTAAATTCAAGGGATTTTAAAAATAAATTCAAAAAAAATTCCTCATCATGGCTAATTGCACAAACATTCTCAATATTTTGCCCAGTCTATATTCTAAGACATGCAGAGATTGTTTTTTATGAGCAGAATTGTTGAGCTATATTATTATATAGATGTTTCACCTTTCAATCTAGTAAATATAGGAACCAGCCCTGGAAGTTTAGTACCATGTTTAATATCTACCCATTTATTAACCATGAATAGGATGAATTTTTTACTACAAGATTATGGTTGTGGTCCAAGATTTTTGAAGAAAATACAAAAGAATAAATTCCAAACCAATTTTATCATATCTATTTCAAGGCATTTTTAATTATTAGTTTCTTTATGCCACATAGTAAGTATAGATACTAAATATAGAAATACCCTAAATTTATGAATTTGAATGAGCATTTGGAGATTGATGGAAGGCCTCTTTCCTTTTTTTTTTTGGTATAATAGAATATTGTGGCAAATCTTGTAGATACTTTATTTTTATAATATAAATATTTTATGCAAAAATTTTTGTATTATTTTTATTTCCAGTATAACATGACATCAAAATACAGTTTATTCAGCTCTCTTCCTAAAAGTTATATGAAGAACTCTTGATGGTTTTCAGCTCTCTTTACTTTTAAGGCAAAAAGTTTTAGATGTGTCTTTTTTCTATTGTTATTTATGAATGAGTCTTTAGGAAATTTACCCAAGGATCATAGGACATAGAGTATGAAGATCATCTAGACAATCTCCACGATTTGCAGTTGAGAAAATTCAAGGTTGGAGAGATGTAATAATTTGCCTAAGGTCAAAGAACTAGTAAGTTAGTAATCTAAGTTTCAAGCTTGTTCTTCTGACTCCAAAACTAAGGTTCTTTTCACTGTCCCTATTTATGAACATTGTAAGAATCTAAGATACTGTACTGGTATCCTGAGGAATCCATTAAATACATATCTCTTTTGGGCTATTATTTTTTGTAATTGAACTTTTTGATTACTTATGATGACTGAGATTTTAATCAAGATTAATTAAATGATATTTGGTAAGCAAGGGCTGGCTCTGGTTGTTATGTTGGAGACAGAATAAAATGATAGAGGTTTTTTTTTTAATGGGAAGTTTGCATTATAATGTTGTCAGAAGTGAAAGATCAATCTAAAAGACAATTTATCAACATGTATTGAAAAGAATAAAGGTGTTGAGAAAAGCCTTTGTTTATTCTTTTCTTTAAAAAAATCACAGTTGGAATTAAGGTGCCACATGTGGCTCTGTGCAGGGGGACTTGGAAGTTAATCTTGCCCTAATGTAATAGAAAAAGCCAATGTAGTTAGATCAACTCTGAATTGGTACTCTGTGCTGCCAAGATAAGGGTCTTAAAAGATACCAGTTATATTACAAATGGAGGCTATTAAAACCAACAGTTGAATTCTCCTCAGTTTATAATGTGAAATTATTTCTTGTGTAGTGTTATCTACATACTATATTTTTTCATTAGAGGATTTATAATTCACTTTTGGAAAAATTATTTACATTTCTTATTGCTTAAAATAAATGATGGAATATAAGGTTAAAATTTCAATCCTCAAGCATGATTTTTATAAATTTAATCATTTGGATTCTGCCATTTTGTTCTTTTTATTGTTCTCACTATACTTCTCAAATCTCTTCTGTGTCAGTGTGCCAAACTGGTTTTGCCCTATATCCTGTGTAATCAATATCCTTCTTTGATGAACTTTGACATTATGACAGTCCCTTCTTTTGATACTATGATGGATTTTTGGCCTCATTGACATGAGTATCCTAAAGGTATATATTTCAAGCCATATTCCTCTTCTCATCATATTCAACTCTTTTCTGTCCTTTTGTCCTTTTGACGCCATGGTGTCCTTTTGAAAGGATACCATGGTGTCTTTCTCTAGGTCCCTTGATATACACATACAATGGACAGCTGTCCTGTCAGTTTTGCTAAGTAACTGGCTCCCTAACTTTTTAGATAATACATCCATCTGATGAATGCATGAAGAATTTATTAAAAACTTTTTATATGCTGAGGATTGAGCCCAATTCTAGGGAATACAAAAATGCGGCAGTTCTGGTTCTCTAGAAACTTAAATTATGGAGACAATGCAAAAAGGGGAATGGATATTTTAGTTGGGGGAATAACACGTATGATGGTGATCAGTGCAATAAATAGTAAATTAATATTTTTTTAGTAGTAATGGCAGTACTGATTTGATTATGGCTCCAGAGTTAGAAACTCTGTGTGTGTGTTTATGTGTGTGTGTGTGTATGTGTGTGTGTGTGTGTGTGTATGTATGTATGTGAAGATTACAAAGGCAAATAATATAAATTAAACATGACTGCAGACTAAAAATGCCCAGATATTATGGGCTATGTAAGTCACTTACTAAATCAGGAAAGTGTGGACCCCAGGGTGGGAGTTCTGCATCCAAAAGGATTAACTCTCCAGAAGCATAATTGCTGATGTCTCTACCATGACAGTAGGCAAGATGCTGGCCAGGATGTAAAATGAATCTTGCTTTGGAATGCCTAGAGAGAGTGGGTCTTGTGAGGAATTTGACAATAAGGACACCACAAGACAGAAGAGAGGCATTCCAGAGCTGAAAAGCAGTAAGGTCCTCCAAAGCACATCTTTCTTTTAAAAGATGCATTAGTGTGGTAGAAGGCAAGATGTTTGTGAGGAAATTTTGACATATTCCTCAAGTTGTTTCTATAAAACATACAATTTGTCTACTAAAGATGTAGTAAATTATATTCTACTCATGCCTACCATTTCTGTTGCTTATCTGATGATTCACAACTTTAATTCTTAAGACTGTGGTTCATGTCTTGTAGCTGTACTATCTCATAGGAAAAATATATTTATGTATATATATATATATATTTGCTAAGGCAATTGGGGTTAAATGACTTGAAGTGTTGAGTATCTGAAACCAGATTTGAACTCAGGTCCTCCTGACTTCAGGGCTGGTGCTTTATCCACTGCAACACCTAGCTGCCCTTCATAGGAAGAATATTGATGTTATACATTGGGCCTCTGTTTTAAATTTTGTTTTATTGTATCTTGATGGCTTCATAAAATCATTAGCTCCTATTTGTCTAGTTGTAACTTTTTATTTTCAAAACATATGTATAGTTTTCAACATTCACTCTTGCAAACCCTTATATTGCAAATTTTTCTCCATTTCTTCCCCCACCCTCTCCCTTTGACAGCAAGTAATCCAATATATGTTAAACATGTGCAATTCTTCTATGTATATTTCCACATTTATCATGCTGCACAAGAAAAACCAGATCAAAAAAGGAAAGAAAAATGAGAAAGAAAACAAAAAAGCAAGCAAACAGCAACAAAAAAGGTGAAAATACTATGTTGTGATCTACCAGTCCCCACAATCCTTTCTCTGGATATGAATGGCTCTCTCCATCACAAGTTTATTGGAACTGGCCTGAATCACCTCATTGTTGAAAAAAGCATACATCAGAATTGATCACTGAATAATCTTGTTGCTGTGTACAATGATCTTCTGGTTCTGCTCATTTCTCTCAGCATTAGTTCATTCAAGTCTTTCCAGGTCTTTCTGAAATCATCCTGCTGATTATTTCTTATAGAACAATAATACTCTATAACATTCGTATGACATAACTTATTCAGCCATTCTCCAATTGATGGGCATCCACTCAGTTTCCAGGCCTCTGTTTTAAGGAAAAATTTGGAGGTCATTAAAAACCCTATGTTATTTCAGAAAAAAATCCAATCTACTTGCTTCTTCCTGTTCAATTTTGCATCTGGTTCATTTTTTTGGCTGTCTCAAATATATACAGTGATGAACTATATCTGTGCATTGGCTAGCTAGCTACATATATTAAATATTCTAGACCATAAACATTCTTCATCTATTAGATTTTTTGTGGGAGTAGTTAGAACAAATTCTTCTTTTTATAAACCTTATTTACAATTGTTTGCACTGTGTTATTTGAAAACAGGGACATATGAAGGACCTTACCTATATAATAAATGCCTCTTCTACTTGAAGTTTGTCCTGGACATTCTCAATGACAGTAGCAAGAACAACTGCGTAATCATATATCCCTCTATTTTATGCTTTATTTGATGTTAATATATAAAAAGTCATCAAGCAAAGTTACCATTGGAAAATATAATTATATATGTTACATATTTTGAAGACATAAAACAAAGGCAAAGCAACAAACATTTATTAAGTGCTTACTATATGCTTACAATGTATTGTACTACTTGTTAGTATTATGGTAGAACTGGCAAAAATCTGGCTTGGTCTTAGCCTGCATTAATAGCTTAGCATTTATAGAAGTGCAATGTATCGATAACAAGAATTAAATTTTAGGTGAAAACATGTATCATATTGCTAAGCAAATTTGTGCTTATTTCATTTTCAACAAAATGCATAAAATAGAATGAGTTTAAGGGTAAATCTGGCAATGTATTCATTCAGTCATTTAGCAACATTCAGCAGTCCTACTATATTCATAGTACTACTATGTTCAAATTTTTCTTCTGAAACCATAATATTTATTATAGTTTTCCAAACATTAATAATTTCTTGAAGGCACATTGTTTAAGACTTTATCTACATTATACTGCTAGTAACTATTATTATTTTAGGTAAGGACTGGTAAGTACTTGAATAAGAAATGATATGGTCTGATGGGCTAAAGACAGAATATGGCAATGTTCTGGAGAGATATAGTTAAATGAATTGACATTGTGAATGGGCAATTATTGATAACAATTTTGAAGTTATGTGGGAAATGTATGACTAGACAGAGGTTATGATGGGAAAAATTGCTGACATGATTTATATTCAAATGGGGGCTTATGATAAAATCATTCAGGATGGTGGACTAGAGATATGATCACCAGGGATTAAGACCAGATTAGCAAGCAAAACAGCTTGAACCCTGGCTGATGAACAAATGTCGGAACCAAAGAAGCAGAATCCCAAATCTGTGACAACAATCATGTTGGGACAGCATTTGTAGGGTGACTCTGAGCAGGAGTTTGTGGTTGATCATGCCCTTATATCTGTGATGTTCAGATTTTATTGTCAGTGTACTTTTGGATGGAGTTTCTTGCAGGGATCCCATGATTATTAGGATAAATTAAATTTTACTCTTTCGACTGCTTTGGCTTCATCTGTACAAGATGACATCTCACTCTGTAGTATTATATTCTTCATATTGGCCTGGAACTGGGGGAGAAATTAGAGTAGATTGCTTCTTCTGTGTTTTTAGTAGAGGCTAATTTTTTTAGGTCCACAGATCCTCTCGTTGGATTATTCACTCAGGATCATTGATTAGGGTCTGGAAATATATTCTCTTCATTAGAACCTTGGGCAGGTTTTTGAAATGATCTTTTGGAAATCCACTTGAGAAATATTGACAAGCTTCATTTAGGCATTATGTGGGAGCTGAAGCCTATAGTCTCTGTTCTGAGAAGGCTGAAGGTTGAGTGGATCATTTGAGTATGGGCGTTCTGAGCTGCAATAAGACTAATGCTGATTTGGTGTCTATGTCAAGCATAGTACCAATGTGGGGTGTGTGTGTGTACTTATGTGTTAGCAAGGATGCACCAAACCTTCCTGTGAAACCAGCCCAGATTGGAAATGGACCAAGTTAAAGCTTCTGGGTTGGATTAGTGATGGGGCAGGCAAAAGGTGCCATGAGCAGATGCACCCTCCAAAAAAAGAAATCAAACCAAAACCTCAAGCCTAAAATTGTTTAAAATGAATCTGAATCATGGTGCACATAGGATAGAATAAGTAATTTAACAAACTGATCATGGATCTGCTGCTGTTCTACCTTAAAGAGGAGCCACATTCAAAACTCTTAATTAGGAGCCAGGACCTGGATTCAGATATTATCTCTGCTACTTATTACTTGGGGATCTTGAGCAATTAATCTTGCCTTTTGTACCTCAATTGTGCAATCTGTAATAATGAGGGGATTCGATTAGATTAACTCTAAGGATCTTCCATCTAGGAAAGCAATGCTCAATGGTGATCATAGTACTGTCTTTCTTTGGAATACACTCAGAGGCTCAATGGCTAGACTTTAGAATTTAAGGATTGGGTTTCTTATGTTGGAGGAATGAGGAAAAGGATCCTTTTAAGAGAGAAATCATACCAAACAGGTGAGATTTGAGCTTATATGCACAAATGTTGACTTTTGTGCTCACAACAAATAGGATTTCAAAAGTCAAATACAATTTTGCCTTTATATGATGTACTGTATAGTAGTATTATGTGCAGTGTTACTGTATTATAATTGATTTTAAATTATAGCCTTTTAAATTAAACAGCCTATCATTAACTTTCTTTTAGAGAAATCCTAAACATGATACCCTTCCAATATAAATTATGCCCTTCTCTTAATTCCTGCCTGTGTAGACAGTAACTGATTACATGTGTGATTCATTTTAAAATGAATGTATATTACAAAACTGAGAAAAGAGGAACACCAGTCATAGAATCAAAGCATAGAGAGATCTTGGAAATTGCCTTTTCTCTGTGTAGCCTCTGATAAAGGGGTCGGTCTTCTCTTTGTCAGGATCAACCCCTCTTGACCTTTATGTTAGTGAGCTTTGCTATTTGTTTACTTTTTTATGAAATATATATTTTTTTATTAAAGCTTTTTGTTTGTAAAACATATGTATGGGCAATTCTTCAACATTGACTCTTACAAAGATTTCTGTTACAAGTTTTTCCTTCCTACTCCCTACCCCTCCCCTAGATGGCAGGATATCCACTACATGTTAATTATGTTAAAATACTTGACAAATCGAATATATGTATACATATTTCCACACTTATTGTTGTGCAAGAAAAATCGTATCTACAAGAAAAAAAATCAGAGAAAGGAAACCCAATGCAAGCAAACATCAATAGAGAGCATGAAAATGTTATGTTGTGGTCCACATTTCACATCCCTCTCTCTGGGTGTATATGGCTTTCTTCATCACTGAACAATTAGAACTGGTTTGGAGCATTTCATTGTTGAAGAGAGCCATGTCCATCAGAAGGGATCATCGTATAGTCTTGTTGTTGCCGCGTATAATGATCTCCTGGTTCTGCTCATTTCACTCAGCATCAGTTCATGTAAGTCTCTCCAGGCCTCTCTGAAATCATCCTGCTGGTCATTTCTTACAGAACAATAATATTCCATAACATTCATATACCATAATTTATTCAGCCACTCTCCAATTGATGGGCATCCCTTCAGTTTCCAGTTTCTAGCCACTACAAAAAGAGCTGCCACAAACATTCTTGCACATGTGGGGCCCTTTCCTTCCTTTAAGATCTCTTTGGGATATAAGCCCAATAGAGACTCTGCTGGGTCAAAGGGTATTTGTTTACTTTTATTTATTTATTTGCTTTTTGCTAAGGCAATTGAGGTTAAGTGACTTGCCCAGGGTCACACAGCTAGGGAACGTTGAGTGTCTGAGATCAGATTTGAACTCAGGTTCTCCTGATTTCAGGGCTGGCGTTCTATCCACTGCTCCACCTAGCTGCCCCTATTTGTTTACTTTTAAAGGCAAAAAAGCCTTAACTTTCATCATAGAGTTGGACACAACTAAAAAATGACTAACCAATAAAAAATTGTTGTAATCTTTTCAGATCCTCTTATTTTAAAAGTTTTCTATCCCATTTCAACAATCAAATCAGTACAATAACTTAAATACAAAAGAAAATAAAGTTATTGTCTGAATAGTGTATTGATAGAGCTCATTAAACAAATTAAGATTTGAAAATTGTAGATTATTACTTGGGCTACATTTTTTTCTTAGCTTGATAGTTGCTGTGCATTTCAAAATCACTGATTAGTTATTTCCCATCCTGATTCCTTTTTAATTAAACATTTAAACACCAGTTTATATTTTGCAAGTGTGTCACATGTTTTGCATGTGGCAGATCAGCTATTCTCTTTGTAGATGATTAAGACTTCAATAAAGTCCTGCTCTTTTACTTTATTGTTCTGGGAAGGTAGGCTAGGATTCTCTGATGTATCTGACAGTTAGGACTTTCAGTAGAACAGGCTTTTTTCTATAATAGGTTATGTCTGCTGCCTTGCCTATTTTAATTTGAGGCCTCAATGAGCAGATTGGCCATTTTATGAATTCTTGGATCTCAGAAACTCTCATACTAATTTGTAGAGGGGTTGGATTTGAAATCAGAGAGATTATTCATATTAATGAAATAGTAGATCATTTGGCATATTGAGTGCATTTGAGTTATATATGGAACATTTTGCCCTACCTTTAAATGAATTAGAATTTAAAATTACTTTTTATTGACCTTCTGATAGCTTGTGTCTATTCCTGATGTCACAGAGCTAGAAGGTACATTGGAGGCTCTGTATATCTGATACTGCTTCCTGAACAAGAATCCCCTCTATGGTATCTCTGGTAAATGTTTGTCTCACTTTTGTTTGAAGATCTCCAGGGAGGGCAAACCCACTCTCTATCTCCCATGGGAGCCAATTTTTCCTTTAGAATAGTGAAAATTTTCTTTTACTTAAAGCCTAAATTTGCTTCTTTGCAAAAAGAACTAGAATTTATAATTCCTAATTCCACATTTTTAAGACAAGCAAGAAAAGTATGTTCTTTTGTTTTTTCATCCGTTCAAAATACTTGTCCATAATTATCATATCTCTCCAAAGCCTCCTCTTCTCTAGATTTAAGTTCACAGTCTCTTAAATCATTTCTCATATAACATGAACTTGAGGAGTTAGGAGCTTAGTTGACATCACGTGAATGTTTTTTACTTTGTCAATGCTCTCTTAAATGTGACACCTAAAACTGAATATAGTACTTCATTTATGGTCTGACCGTGGAAGAGAACAGTACTACCAATTATTTGTCAATATAATATTTCTCTTAATTCAATTTTAAGGATGCATTCACTTTTGGCTGCTATATTATACCCCCTTATCTCATATGGAGTTTGACATCCATTAAAATTTTCAGATCTCTTTCAGATAAACTGTAGTTTATCAGAAAAGGGATTTACATATCCCTCATTTTGCTTTTGTGAAATTTTTTTTATTTTTTTGAACCAAAGTGTAGAGCTTTGCATTTATCCCTACTGAGTTAAATATACCATCTTTTCCTTTTTATTGAGTTATTAATAAAAAGAGTTAAGCAGAAACAGAGCAAGATGTGGGCTCCTGGGGTACATCTTTAGAAATTTCCTCTCAATAATGGGTCAGTGGTACAGCCAGGCTTATAATTCTCCTTTGTTTTCTAATATACTGCTTAACTTATTTAGCCACAGATTATATTTTGCATACTAAATCACTAAACACTGTAACAAGTAAACATTTAACAATTTTAAAAATTTATGATACATAGCATTTGAGTAGGTGGACCATGAGTAGAGTAACCTGAAGATGCAATTAGGAAGTGGGTAAAGTGAAAAGAGAGTGCTAAACCTGGAGTCCCAAGACCTTAGTGTGAATTTTGATTCTGTCCTTTGTTACTTATTGCCTAAAGTGATTTAGAGCAAATCACTTATCTCTCTGGGTGTCACTTTCTTAGTCTGTAAAATAGGGAAATTGAACTAGAAGATCTAATTTTAGCTCTGATTCTTTTATTTCTCTCCTCTTCAGTTTGGAGTATATTCATTTTCAAGATGGCTAATCTAAAAAGTGTTTATTTTTAATTTATGGAATAAAACCAGTCTTTCCATAACATAGCACAATAAAAAAATGATTGCATATGAAACTGTAAATCTACTATGTACTAGCTATTCCTGTCAAATATACAATAAAATTATCAAGTAACTTTCTTTTTTTTCTTTTCTTTCCCTCCCTCCACCTTAGATAAGACCACAAATGATATTGTGTGTGTGTGTGTATGTGTGTGTATACATGTATATATATATATATGAGTGTGTGTAAATATATATATATATATATATATAAATTATTCTGTACATCTGTTTATCAATTTTTCATATATTCCTTATATTTTAATTTTGGTATTTATAATAATTAAAATGGAATTCACTCAAGGTCATTCTTAAAACAATGTTGCTATATACTATGTTCTCTTGGTTCTGCTCATTTCATTCTTCATTATTTTGTGCAAGTTTTTCCATGTTTTTCTAAAATCATTGAACTCATTAATTTTCTCCCCAGTTAGAACCCACTTTGTACTATGTAAGTTGGAATACATCTGATAAATTCAACCACACAAAGATATT
>JAJPUD010004572.1:1088-52286 GCA_023553655.1 Myrmecobius fasciatus | reverse complement strand
TTTAGGCATAAGTTTCAGCAAGACCATTAGATGAGATCTACAATTTAGGATGAATTACTTTAATAGAGGTACTTTTCTAACAGATGAAGTCAGTTGTCCCATAATGAAGGAAGTCTTCCTAAGAATTGGGAAACAAAATATAACCTAATTTAGGAATATCAGATACTTCTAGGGAGAAGCAGGTCTAGGTAGGTTGTTGATGTTGAGGAGAGAACCCAGAAGACAAATTTTCCCTACTTCACAGTTTTGCTGAGGCTAATTCTTCCTTTGCTGTTTCCCTCTCCCCAAAAGTAGGATTTGCTTTCCTCATTGAATACTGTGACATTTACTCAGCCAGATAAAATGAAAGAATGTCTTAGACATCAGAGGAAGCAGCATGATCTTCCTCATGTAGATGAAAGGTCAGGATGATTTCTAGTCATCTCATGTAATTTTATATTGGATGAGTTTTCTGTCCTTTACCCTTCATTCCGGATTCATTTCTAAACTAATCTCATGCATTTTCCTTTCATTTTATGCATTCTGAATCATTTTTTTTTGGAGAGTGATAACTTTGCAGTCATCTCGATTTTCATTTAGAGGGTCAATAATGGCAGATTTTGCTTTAGCAATGTCAGACACAGGTGTATCTATTAATTGCCAGCAGTAGTAACATCATTCTGTTTATACTAATGCTGTCTTTGCTTGAGATTTATCTTGAGGTTTTCTTCTTGTAAAACATTGGAAATTGCTGTGAACTTTTGGTTTGCAGCAGGTGATTATTTTTTTTCCTAATGGAGGTATCTTCTTTTCTTAGAAAAATTCCTTTGGATATTCCTGAAAATAGTAGAAGGAAGTTAATTTTTTTTTAAAAAAGGACTAGCTGTCTGATATAGATTTATAGGTGTAAAAATACTGATAATTAGCATTTATTGTCAAAAAACCAAGAAGCAATAATGACATTTTTAAGATTTTATTTAAGATCATTTAAGATCAAGGAAAAAAAATCCTACATCCATTATTAGATGTTTGATTCTCACAACAGACTTAATGAAGTATAAGCATTACAAATATCTCTTTTATGAATGGGAAACAAACTCAGAAGAACTAAATAATTTTCGAATCATCACATAGGTGGTTAGTATTGAAGGCAGGATTTAAATCTGGGTCTTTCTTTCAATTCTTATACTCTTTCTACTTTAAAGATATATTATTAACCCCCATGGATGTTAAACAAAACATGTGAGTGGAAGAAGTTGATGACCAAAATTTACAATACAATAATTAAATATTTTCCATACAATTATAGAATGTGAGAGCTGTAAGAGATTTTTCATGTGATTTAACTCATTTTATAGATAAAACAGGCCTGAGCAGTAGAATTACTTACCTAAAAAGGAGTAAGTAGAAAACAAGGATTTTAGCCCAGGACCATAATCCAGAAAAGTTTAGTATACATTTAACAAGCATTTATTAAGTATATGGTATGTGCAAGGCACAGGGAAAAGTATTGAAGTCCCAAGAGAGGAAGTCTCTTCAGTGACTTCCTACAGTAGAAAATAATCTGTCACACTGAAGTATGATGAAATTTGTCTTTGGGAAGTTCTCTTATTCTGGACAAGACAACATGCCACAAAGAACTCATTTAAAAATTGGTTTTTGTTGTTGAAAAGTCATTTTTCAGACATGCCTGATTTTTTATGACATGTAGAGATATTGGACAAAGATATTGGAGTTCTTTGCCATTTCTTTCTCCAGCTCATTTTACAGATGACGTGGAACTGAAGCAAACAGGGTTAAATGTGGGACAATTTGGTGGTGAAGTGAATAGAACATCAAGCCTAGAGTCAGGAGGACCTGAATTCAAATCTTCATTCAGACACTTATTAGCAGTTGGATCCCAGGCAAGCGACTTAACACTGTTTGCCTAGGTTTCCTCACTTGTAAAGTGGGGCTATAAAGAAATGGGCACTACTGAAATAACTCATTAAGGACATAAAAATTGTAGATAATGCATTGCTAAATATTTCAGGATTTTGAACTCTTGGTATGTTCTGTTTTTACAAAATCTTCAGAGATTATTGATAATGTATTTTAAAAACTTCATAAAGACATTTTAATATATTGTTTAGTGAATTTTTCATGAATATTAAAATGATTGTTAGTTTTCTTTGTTCCTAACGTTTGGAACTTATGAGAAGATTATGAGTTATTTTAAAATTCCAAAGGAGATAAAGAAATACATTTAAAAATACAATTCTTAATTTACATCCTTGTTTGTTTTCTAGTTCTTTTTAGTTTCTTCAAAATAGAAGTATCAAGAAAACTAATAACTGAACTTTCTCTTATGACATGTTATATTAGTGAATCTTGAAAAATAGTCTATTGTTAGTGGTGTATGACTATATGAAATTCATTGACATCATAGGATGGATTCAGAGAAACATGAGATTATTTTTATGAGCTGAAATAAAGAAAGCAGAGACATAACTTTGTGTGTATGTATGTATGTATATATATATTTTGGCTATAATAAGATTAAAAAAATTAAGGGCAAGTAAAATTTGATTTATGTTAATGACCAATCTAGGTCCCTGAGAACAGATATAAGGACACTTTTCTGTTAGATAATTGAGGAAATGTGAACTTAAACTGCTGTTTACTTATTGTTATGCCATTTATTTTGTTTTACTATTTTTTTTAATTACAAGGGAGAGTTAGATTGGGGGTGGAGTTATATATGTACATAACAGGTATGAAGATGGAATCAATAAATGTCACAAGAAAGAGAACCAGATTTGAAATTATGAGATCTGGCCACTTTTTAACAATATTAGTGATTTTAATGTGTTATTGATAGATTTATTCATCACATTAATTTAATGTGTTGATGGTACAACTGGCAGTTTGGTCATTAGTCTAAAAAAGTGTGGTTGATAAAGAACTATATTTCTAAAAGTATATAATGCATCTTTATGTTAATATACCTGTGTACAACTTAAATTTCATTATTGACGTAGGATTCTATGTGGAAATTACTTTATCTGGCATTTCACTATACAAATGTATTGATTTAAGTTATTAGAAATTTTGCTCAGCATTAATTTTATTCATAGCATATCTGTAAAGTAATGAATCTCAAAAACAATACAATAATTTATTTAGTTATGTATTATATTATTTTTAAGTTATCATCTGTGAACACAGTAAACTTAATTCCAAAAAGGTAGTTATTGCTGAAAATGTTTGTAATTCCACCTATCTTTATATACAATTTGCAATTCTCATAGAACTTATCTTTACTTTTTATTTTATTTTTACATTCAAAACACATTGCCTGACTTGTAAGCTTATACAACACTTTATAGTTGCACTGTGATTTATAAATTTTCTCACTTTACAGGGAAACCTGTGAAGTAAGTAATGCATGTTTCTGGCCTTTTTTTTTTTTAAATATGAGAAAACAGATTAAGTGACTTGCCTAGTTAGTAATGGAAATGGGTTTCTAACAGAGAACTCTTAATTCCTATCCCACTGCTTGCCCCAAGTACTAGTTAATAATTATAGTACTTTGTATGGCTTCATTGCTCCTTCAGTTATGTACTTATAAATGTTTATGGTTCCAAATCTTAATCTTTTAGTTCTTATGCAATCCTCTTCTTTGATCTCCTCTTTCCCTTGCTTTCCCATTTATTTCCTGTCTTCTCCTTTCCTATAGGTTTTTTTTGTTTGCTTTGCAAGCCTCAGCTTCTACTCATCTTTCCTGCTTCCTTATTATTTCTTCTATTGTTGTCTCAGATTTTAACCAAGAGGAGACACTATACTGCCAAGTTTTCTCAAGACATCTCCTCAGAGTCCTTTGTCTCGCATAGACTTTAGATTTGAGAAGAGGCTGCTTCAGGAACATAATTAGCTATTTTCAAATAAATAAAGAACATGTAAAATAAAGAACAAACTTGTTATATGTTGCCCTGTATGGCAGATAATGGGAATAATTTACAAGGAACCTGGTTCTAACAATTAGAAATATCCTAAAAAGGAACAGAGAGTTTCTTTGGAGTTTTCAAACTTTATATGGTGTTTTATGTGGTGATTTTCTTTTTCTTTTTCTTTTTTTTAAATAGCCTTTTCTTTTTCCAAATACATACAAAGATAGATTAATTCATCTTTGCAAAACCTTGTGCACCAAATTTTTCTTCCTCATAGACAGCAAGAAATCCAATAAAAGTTAAACATATAGAATTCTTCAAAACACATTTCCATATTTGTTATGCTGCACAAGAAAGATCAAAAGGTAAAAGAAAAAAGAGAAAAAAACCCAAGCCAAAAAACCCCCTCAAAAAGTGAAAGTACTATGCTTTGATTCCCATTCAATCTCTATAGTTCTCTCTCTGAATGTAGATGGCTCTTTCCATAACAAGTCTATTAAAATTGCCTTGAATAACCTTTGTTGAAAAAAGAGGCAAGTCCATCACAGTTGATAATCACATAATCTTGCTGCTGTGTATAATATTCTCTTGGTGTCCTCCTCCATTTAGCATCAGTTCATGTAAATCTCTCCAGGCCTTCTGAATCAGCTGCTTGTCATTGCTTATAGAACAATTAATATTCCATTACATTCATATACCAAAACTTATTCATCCATTTCCCAACTGACGGGCATCTGCTCAATTTCTAATTCTTCACCACTACAAAAAGGACTGCTACAAATATTTTTGAACATATGGGTCTTTCCTCCTTTTTATGATCTCTTTGGTGTTATTCTGTTTGCAAGATGTGATGATTTTCTGTAGTGATTTTCTACTTCAGGTGAGAAACTTGGACTAGATAATTATTAAGGGCTTTTACAACTTTTAAGATTCTGATGATGTGAAGAGTTGGAATCTGCTATATTTCTCCTCTCTTTCCATGAAATGTTATTTTTGCTTATGGAATTGTGCTAAGAAGAATGGCATTGAAGATCAAAGTCTTTATTCCTGACTCCATGAAGTGTTAGCTTTATGTTTTTGGATTTTGGAGAGTGAGGTAGATGAAATACAGTAATAAAATTATAGCAGGGGAATTAATATCAAAGTAAATATGAAGGAAGGCACTCCATGGAGAAACCTATAAACTAATCCTCTGTGTACTTGGAAAAAGGACATCTGAAAGCAAAGACCAGGGAGATCTAGTATCCATTAACTGTAAGACAAAAGACTGAATCATGGAAAATTACCTTGAGTTACCTGAATTTCCTCACCCTTTAAAATTCTTTAATAGAAATTAAAAGGGATAATTTCATCACTCAGACTTTGACCAAATCTAAAAAAACCAGAACAACTCTTATTTATTCTGTCTTGAATTTGCTCTTTTTTAATGCTTCCTGATCTCCAGCTTCCAGCTTCCATTTTCATGGAATCTGTTATATCCTTTGCCATTCTTATTTCTAAATTTATAATGCCCATTATTTTAAGATTATTTGTTAGTATTAAGTACTTCAAAGGAATATATAAATTTAATTTATAGAGTATCAAGAATATAGATTTTTTTTCTAGTTAAGGAGTGAAGTATTTTCTTTTGCCTAGTGTCTATAAATATCAATAGAAAATTCAGAGGATAGTTGAGAAAGAAAGACATATATTTTAAATGTTTAAGTATAGAAGTGGTTGTAGAAAGGGTGGGTAGAGACTTAATTTCTTCATTTGTGAAATGTCAGAATTGTAAAAATTAACAAATATAAATAGAACCAGGAAAATAATATGAAAACAATAATAAAATACACCTGAATTGAGATTAACTCCAATGATTGTTATTGTGTTACTGGAAAAGAGATAGTGAAATACATTTTTTTTCCCTGAGTAGGAAGCTCCCTAGAGAGTTAGGGGACTATAGATGTAGTATGGTACTTATGTAGTCTGATAATAGTCATGATATTGGTGGTTTTATTTAGCTCTATTTATTTTTTAATTGTAAATGAGTGCTTAATAAGGGAGGGAAATTATTTCATGTAATAACCCAAAATACATTAAAAAAACTTTAAAAATTGTTCCATACTCTCTCCATCCCTTCTCCCTTCATAATGACTTCATGCCTTTTTTTGTTAACTATATTTTGAAAGACACAGGAAAATTATTGTGAAAGTTACAAAACATAATGAGTATTAAAATTTTTTTTTAGCATTCCATGTTAAATTACATTAAATAGATGTATAGCTAGTTGATGAAAATGCTGACTTACTGACCTTGGCTGGCTGAAGGACACAATGGGCCATATCATTCAGTACCAGTGTAGAGAATGATTAGTTACCATTTCCAGCAACTAATACCATGAACATAAATAAGAGAAATAGAGTAGTTGTAACACATCATGGAATCAGCCAGCATCAACTGCTTTGAAAATAGATATCTTGACTTCTCCCTAAACAGTTATCTACAAGCAGTCATTTTGTGATACTGTTGAGCATATTTGATCTTTTTCTAAATGGAAATGAAATTATATCCCCTTGCTTTTGTGTAGTAGAAGTTTTATGACTAGCCCAAGCTGTGTAGCTGTATAAACTATTAACGTTTCCTTGTTATTTAGGGGAAACATCCAACCCTATCAGATTTGTGCTTGTTGTATATATGTGAATGATTGCTCCATGACTAGTGATTTGTAATTTATCTGTCTATTCCCATTTCTAAATGTAATGTTACTGAACGTATTCAAAAAATTTAACTTATGACCTTGAAAAGCTCATGCTTCCATTGTGGTTGTTTTGATTTGGTGACAAACTAGCCCCACTTCCCTACTGCTCATGTTCTTAAACTGTGCATTATGATTTATTATCAGCATATGTTTGATTTGTACACTTATTTTCTAAACCTATGTACTTTGTGTCATGTAAAAATTTCGTGGGTGAAAAGGGGTTGTAAATAGAAAAAGTTTAAGAAACCCTGGCCCAATTTATTCTTGCCAAATATTAGTGAGTCAGAGTTGCTAGGTCAAAAATTAGCCTTTACTTAGATAACTGGTTAATTATGTTCGTAGAAAACAAGCTTAAAATAATATTACTTAAAAGTAGTATAAAATTCACCAGCCACTGAGTGCAAACTTTTATTATTCTGGGGAAAGAGGAAAACCTTGACAGCCCTTTCTCTATCAGAAGAAATTCAGGAAAAAACAAAACAAAACAAACTACCATCTTTAAGTTTTGCCCCAAATCTAATAGAAAATAGTCTCCAGTTTAGATTTGGGGAAGTAGAGAACATAAATTGTTGGTCTTTTTATTTTGAATATAGATTCTAGGTTTTAAACCTTTATCTAATTGTGATTAGTGAAAATGTTTTCCTTAAAACTATTTCTCTTTTAATATTATAAGGAACACTCAAACTCCTATCACTGTATAATCAACCCTCCATTGATTTTGTCTTCACTCACTTATTTTCTTATGTTTGATAAAAAATATCTTTTATATCTTTAGTTGAAGTAATATAATAACATTTTTTTCTTGTGTGTGTGTATGTGTGTGTGTGTGTGTGTGTGTGTGTGTGAATTTAGTTCCCTGATTACTTAGAACTTATTTTGATGTGTGAGGGAAAGTGGGCATCCAAGTAGATTGTGGTCATTTTTTTCAATGGTTTCTATGGATAGCAATTTCATTTGCTACCATTTTTTTATTAAGTGTTGGTTCTTAATCCATTAAGCTTTTATATTTATTGAATTCAAATTCTTTTAATAGATTCTTTGTTCAGGTTCATTCTCTCTTTCTTCTCTCTCTTTTTATAAAGTATTAAAAATAATCTTACTACATTTGAGATCTGGTAATTGTCTTCCTTTACAAGTTTTCATATTTAGTTCTTGGTATCCCTGTCCTATTATTAGTATAAATTTTCTTATTAATTTAATTTTAGGAAATAACCTTTGAACCTGTGGAATATTTTGATTGGTATTGCATCAAATCTTGAAATTAATTTGGGAAATAATAATTTATGTTGTATTTTTATTATATTTGTTCAGCTTATTAATATAAGAATTCTTGTAAGAATAAGCCTTTTGTGGGTTTGTTTCCTTGATTTATGCCAAAATCAAGTTGTCTTTGGAGTTGTCTTCATATAGGTCTCTAGTATGCCTTGATAAGTTAAACATTGATTATAAAGAATTTCCAGTGATAATATACACAAATGTGAATGATTTTTGTAGGATTTTTACATGCAACTATCTTAGTAAACTAATTCCTTACCTCCATTTTTAAAATTGTAGACTTTTGCTTTTTTCTAGATATGTAATCATGTTTGAAAATTAAAATATTTTAATTTCTTTATTGCCAATGATTATTCTCCTAAATTCTTTCATACTTTTTGTTGTTGTTAAATTTCTAAAACTATGCTAAATGAGTATAGGTATTTTTATTTGAGTTTTTTTTTTTGACGAGAATGCTTCTAGTATCTCTCTAGTTTGGAAGTTCTCGAACTTTTTGGTCTTAGGATCCCTGTATATTCTTAAATATTTTTGCGCACCTCAAAGAATGTTTGTTTGTGTGGGTTATATATATTGATACATATCATGTTGGAAACTAAAATAAAAAAAATTAAGAAATATTTATTTAATTTAAGATAAATAATAAACCTACTGTGTTAACATAACATTTTAATGAAAATAATTTTTTCTAAAATAAAAAGTTGATTTAGAATAGTGGCATTGTTTCACATATTTTTGCGAATCTCTTTAATGTTTAGCTTAACAGAAGACAGTTGGACAGTCATATCTGCTTCTGTCTTCAGTCTGTTGCAATATGTTATTTTAGTTGAACTTGAAAAAAAATCTTGTCTCATACACATGTAGTTGAAAAAATGAGGAGTATTTCAACATAATACTTTATCATATTATTCTGAAAGTAGTTTTAACTTCATGTGCACCCTTGAAAGGATCTCTTAGGAGATCCTCAAGGATTCATAGATTATACTTTGAAAATTGCTGCTCTAGTGTATATTATATGGATTTGATCTTCAGATCTATAATTTTCACCTTATGGAAATATACTTTAATTTTTATTTTAAAATAAAAATAATTTTTATTTTAAAAATATAAATGAGTTGTGTATTTTACTAAAAATTTCTTCTACATTTGATGATTGGATATATAGTCTTTTACTTTTTCTCTTGCTCATATGCTTTATTATATCAATTACTTTTCTGGTATTAAAACCATTCTTGAATTTATTTTGAAAAATTTTATTTGAATAATGATAAGTAAATATTTGATGTGCAATTTATAATATATTTTTAATTCCTTACTTCTCCTCTCTTCCCCTCCCTTCATGGGCAATGGAGGTGTTTGGGTAATAGATATCTGTTTATACATGTAGATAGAGGACACCTATTTATACATGTAGATGATTTTTATATATGGACAAATATAAACTATGCAAAGGGGTATTTTATGCCACAAACTAGGGAATATTGACAGTTTTGTTAAAACTAGCAATTTTATAGGATTTGACATCTGGCTCAGAATCTACTTTGGAAATTTCCCTTTCCCCCTCATGTCTAACCTACCTGCAGGATTTTAGATTTATCCATTTGAAATTTGATCTATTTTGCCTACATTTTATCAGAAGAGGCAAGATGGCATAAAATAAAACTTACCTCAAAAATAAGAAGATATGGGTTCAAGTCCTTAAACTGACACATACTGTTGGGTGATCCTGGACAGTCAATTCTAGAGGCTAGTGGTGTCAAAATCAAATAGAAACCCATTGGCTGCATATTGACTTAGAAAAGCACATATAAACATTATTTGTGTTGTATTGTATTTTTGTTGAATTTTTTAGAGTTTAGAGTTGCAAGGAAGATGCCATACTCAGAAGTTCCTTGTACCAAAGAAATTACAAATGTAGCTCCTATTCCTCAATTTTGTCTAGATTCCTAATAGACCTTTACTTACCATATCTTGATTGTGACAATTTTTATGACATATTTGAAAAAGTATCATTTATATTTTCCACCTATCAGTACAATCTGTAGTAATATTCTTATAGTATTTTACTTTCATCTTCACATAAATATTCTTTCATCTAACCTCAGATTTGTGAATTTGTATATAAATATATCTTGCCACACAGAGAAATTCAGTTACTCTTCTATTAGATCTGTTTCTTTAGAACGATCCATTTCCTTTGTCATGTTCTATTTGAGTCCATCTCATCAAAATGCTGGTAGTTCTTAATACTTTTATGTTAAAATTTCAAGGTTTTTTTTTCATTTTTTTAAACAGCAATTTCTATATTGGCTCAGGACATCTGAAACTATACATCTATCATACAGTCTGATAAATGTAATAAAAAAAAAACCCAGTATTTTCAAAATACAACGGTCAGTATGAAAAAGTGCAAAATGAAGAGCTTGACAGAGAGAAATTTGTTAGTATTCACTCAACACTGACCAACAGGAAGATAGTTCTGAACTGAGGGTCCTGTTTCCAGACTGTTAGAAAAGAGAAATTTATTGGGCTTCAACACAAGTTAGTCTGATTAAAATCTCTCAAGATTATTCAACTCCTGGTCTCATTCTTTGCTCACTAGAGTAACCTTGTGATGACTCACGCAGTTTCTCAAGGCAATCAAGGCACATATCTTACATAGATAGACATGTCTCAATGCAAACTGGAAAGCTCTTATTTCAAGTAAAATAATGAACGCTGGATTGGGAGTCAAGCATCTAGTTTTAGTTTGGCACTTTAATCTTGTTCAATCACTTTACTTCTCTGAGCTCATAGAAAATAGTCTGGATTTGTGTTTCCCTATGTAAATGCTGAAAAATTTTTCCTTCCCCAAGTCTTAGTGTCTTTGGACTCTTGACATCCCAAGGGGTAAAACTGAGGAGGAGATAATCAGAAGGGAAGAATAGGACACAAATAAAAGAAGGAAGATCAAGAAGACTTTGGTTTTTAAGTTTATGTCTTTGAAGAAGCAAGGATCTTTGATAGGGAAAGTTTTTTTCAGACTAAGAAAATGTGCTCTGAATTTGTGCAGTTAGAAAACATTGAGCTATATGATCTCTAAGCCCTTTTCTATCTTGTAATTCAGTATTGAAATTTGAAATATACTCTCAATTTGATTTATAAATGACTGCTTGAGATTTTTTTTTTAGCATGTGATAGTTTCTCAAGGATTCATCCTTGGTGGGCTGATAATCTAAAATTGTGGCAACTGAGCTATGTGATGACCAACTTCAAGGTCCTTAAATCAAGTTATATTCCATTTTAAAAGAGTCATATTTTCAAGGGAGGGATAGTTTGCCTGATAGCCTTTATCTGTTTTAGCTGTTAAAACATTTAGTTAGCTAATATTTATTATGTGGTAGGAGAATAGTTAAACATTACTGTGCCTATTTAATTAAGACTCGATGCTTTGATTTTACAGCCTATTATATAAATAAACCCTTCAATGTGTTTCTTGATTGCATAGATATTACTGATGTTACAGACATGCCACATTAATGTATCTTTTTATATCTGTTATGCTGGATTAAATTACTGTATAAAGTTTAATCTACTCCATCAACAAAATTGAGCATTTTAGAAAAAAGAATTGATTTTGTACATATTTATAAAATTGCTAAAGGCACATAACAAATATTATCTTGAAGTCATTTTTTAAATTGAGTATTTTAATGTGCTCAGTGAATAATTTCTCTCTGCCTGAAAGCCACCGTTGTATCCTGGGAAATATTCAGAGTTGCAGATAAAATTATTTAGATTTGCAGCTTTTTGTCATGGGAGGTGAAGTCCTTTTTATTATTATTAATGTGATGGGAATAGTTCTATTACAGAGGTCCCTGAACAGCATTCCAATAGCAGCCTGTTCATCACATAAATAATTACAATTTGGCTTTTATAGAAATACGCCTACTATCACCAATTTTCCTCCCATTCCCTATTTAGAAAAATGCAAGATATAGTGTTTCTTTTGGTTAAAATTTCACCAAGTGTTGACAAAAGGTTAGGTGATTGTGGGATCTCTGTCCTTTGAGCAAAATCAGAGGAGGGCTTGAATTTGCTATGTAAATTTGATTGGGAAACAGACTCTTTCTTATAAAAAGGCTAAAACTAAACTTCCAGGTACTGGAAATGCAGTCTGTTTTTCAGAAATGGAATTAGTTTCATTCTTCTATATTTCCATAGGTGTGCCAGGAATGTCTCCCAGTACATAGATATGATCTGAAATTCTTAATAATTGCCCTTCTCCCTGAATTCCCTTTTGTGGTCTGATCCATTCCTGAGAAGGACCAGCCTAATCAAAATCGAGAAGCAGGCAGGTATGGTGATGCATACCTGTGGTCCTTGTTACTGACTGGAAAGGCTCAGGCCAGGGGATTGCTTGAGCTCAGGGCTTCTAAGGTGCAGCAGGGCTAAAACTGCCCCTATTGCTATACACATCAATATAAATTTTAAACACTACAAATAGATGAGGCACATGATTCAGCTTTGTAGACAGCTATAAATGTTGAGAATATTTCAGACTAGGGTTGAGAATTAAGTATTTTGAAGATGTTTTATCTTTTTTTTGAGTGATATTGAAATTCTTTTTTTCATTTAACTATTTATTGAACTTATATATGTCTATTAAAAATAATACTAAAACTGACAGGAGTCAGCTAGGTAGCACACTATATAGAGTGCTAGTTCTGAAGTCAAGAAGACTCAAGTTCAAATGTGGTTTCAGATGCTGACTGGAAATGTGATCCTAGCAAGTTATTTAACCTCTGTTTGCCTCAAAATCCTCATCTGCAAAATGGGGAAAATAATAGCACTGACTCCCAGTGTATTTGTTAATCTCAAATAAAATAATAACCATAGAGTGCTTAGGATGGTTCCTGGCACATAGTATTGGCTATCAATCATCCTCATCCTCATCCTCATTGTCAATAATAGTAGTATTGCCATGATTTTGTACTTGCATATCTGATATAAGCCATTTTGTTTTATCATAGTACTGCTGATATATGATTACTAAATCTGCTCTTAAAGTTGAAAAACTCTTTAACATCTTTTCATTATTGTTTCTATGGAACTAATTGTCCCCTGGAACTTAGCTTCACTAAATTTTGTGTTTTCCCTGGTACAAGTTAATGATGTTAGGAGGAAGATGCCTGTAGAGTTAGATTTTGTGCTGTCCCATGATCTCATTTATTTTCTTCAACAATCCTGATATTATTGTTCTCATTTTATAAATTAGAAAATAGATTTAAAGTGAATTAGGCTCTTGTCCAAGATCATAGAATTAATTAGGGACTGAGGTAATATTAGAACAAATCCAGTGCATGTTTTCAAGAAAGACTGAATAGATCAGGAAATGGCAAATGATAAAATGGAAAAAAAACATTACATAAGCACATTGAAATATGGCATTAACTGCTGTGGTAATACTGGGAGAGGAAGCAGAAAGGAGAGAGGCTGTGACTTCAAAAATTTGCTTTGTTATTGCTGAGTCATGTTCAACTCTTCATGATCCCATTTAGAGAGAGGGAGAGAACATATAGGATGTTCCATAACCTGCACATACCATAATTTATTCAGCCATTCTCCAATTGATGGGCATCCATTCATTTTCCAGTTTCTTGCCACAACAAAAAGGGCTGCCACAAACATTCTTGCACATGTGGGGCCCTTTCCCTCCTTTATGATTTCTTTGGGATATAGGCCCAGTAGCGACACTGCTGGGTCAAAAGGTATGCACAGTTAGATAGCCCTTTGGGGATAGCTCCAAATTGCTCTCCAGAATGGTTGGATCCGTTCACAACTCCATCAACAATGCATTAGCATCCCAGTTTTCCCACTTCCTCTCCAACATTTCTCATTATCATCTTTTTTTTCATTTTAGCCAATCTGAGAGGTGTGTAGTAGTACTGGAGTTTTATTAATTTGCACTTCTCTGATCAGTAGTAATTTAGAGACTTTTTATATGACTAGAAATGGTTTTAATTTCATCTGAAAATTTTCTGTTCATATCCTTTGACCATTTTATCAACTGGACAATGACTTATATTTTTATAAATTTAATCAATTCTCTATATATTTTAGAAATAAGGACTTTTATCAGAACCTTGGATGTAAAATTTTCCTCCCAATTTTTAGGTTCCTTTCTAATCTTGGCTGCCTTGGTTTTGTTTGTACAAAAACTTTTAAATTTAATATAATAAAAATTATCCATTTTGCATTTAATAATGCTCCCTAGTTCTTCTTTGGTCATAAATTCCTTCCATCTCCACAGATATGAGAGTTAAACTATCCCTTGTTCTCCTAATTTGCTTATGATATCGCCCTTTATATCTAAATCATGAACCCATTTCGATCTTATCTTGGTATGAATTGTTAGGTATTGCTCAATGCCTAGTTCCTACCATACTAATTTCCAGTTTTCCCAGCAGTTTTTGTTAAACAGTGAGTTCTTATCCCAGAAGCTGAAGTTTTTGGGTTTATAAAACAGTAGATTACTATAGTCTTTGACTATTGTGTCTTGTGAATCTAACCTATAGAAGATCTCATCTCTTGGAAATATAGTCAATGTTTCCACTTCTACATAATGACTCACATTTAGACATTCAAGGCAGTGAATAAGAGACAATCAAAAAACGAAAACAAAAAAAAAACATCCTCAGAGGGTATCAACATTGACCTTGTTTTACCCCATTGGCTCACAAGACAGGCTGGGGAAATAATATATAGGAGAAATATTACAGGCTTGTGAGTAACAGAAACAGCTTCCTTTGGGTAGATTGTGGTATTCTTCATTAAAAGATGTTTAAAAGTCAGGACTTCAAAATTACTTGTGGAATCCTTATAAATATGAATTTCCTGTAATTCACATTTTACAAGAACTCCTATCAGCTGTCTCACAGCATGAAAAATACCCCCAAACACATTAGAAAAACCTTCCTGTTTAAAACTAGATTGATCCCGCATTTACATGGCAAAAGAAAGCTATTACACTGCAGGCAGTAAAAGCCTCATTTCTGAGATATTGAGAAAAAACTCAAAATAATTCACTTCTTCCCAGGCCATTCGACAACTATTAGATTTTCCTTCACAAAATAAAATGAAATTTTACCACCTGCCGTTTAAAATCTCCAATTAATTCTATAAAAAAGTGTCTTTATTTAAAAAGTCAATATGTAAATTTCTCCAAACTGGGAATAGATATTTCCTCAGGTGAACTATAACCTTTTGCTACTTACTGTCTACAAGTGAAGAAGCCTGGCAGACTTCAAGAACAAGTCAGAACTGATTTTCACTTAATTGCTTAGGAATGAAACCCCTATCCATTAAATAGATTTAGTTATTTAAGATTATGGATAATTCAAATATCAGTTATATTTTAATGGAAATGGTAGGAAAGGATTAACTATACCCTGTTAACATGTCAACTGTGAATTAAGGCAAAGGTTTTATTTAAATAGAAGCCAGCAAAAAGGACAGAGAAAGAGAGAGTGGGAGAGAGACACACACAGACAGACACACAGAGAGAGACTGAGAGAGATACACAGAGACATAGAGAGAAGTAAAAGGAGAGGGAGAATCAAAAGAAAGGGAAGGAGGAGGTGATAAAGGGTTCTTCCTTTCCTTGAAATTTTGTAAGTGAGGTCATTTTGAGGCAAGACCTTAAAGAATCAGAATCATCTTTGTGGTACAATTTTAAAACCAGCAGGAAGACATGGACCTTTTTCCTTTCCTTCAGTCTTTTGATATCAGAACCCATCATGATTTCTAGGAGCAAGTACCTAGGAATCTTTCCAATAAGAGCCCTCTTTCTTACTACTAGAGTAAACCTGAGGATATCTAGGCATAAAGAGTTAGTGGAAAGGAGAATATTTAATATATACACGTTAGACATGTGTTGACAGTATGAAGGCAAGAAACAATAAGGGCAGGGTCAGAAAGAATGGCTAGTGGATATTTTTCACCTATAGTGTACAAGGAAAGTTGAATATATGGCAGTCAAGATCTAAATATCAGTTATTATGTGCTTTTAATGGAAATGGTAAGAAAGGATTAACTATATACCCTGTTAACGTATCACCTGTGAATTAAGGCAAAGATTTTATTTAAGTAGAAAGCAGCAAAAAAGAGAAGGGAGGGAAAAGGGGGAGAAGGAAAAAGGGGGAGAAACAGAAAGAGAGAGATAAAGACAGACAAAAGAAACAAAGATAGAGACAGACACACAGAGACAGACAGAGACTGAAATAGAGACAGAGAGGAAAGAGAAACCTGTAATGCTTAGATTTCAAGGATTTTATAAATTTTATAATCTCCCTGATCTATCCAACTTTATGGTCTAGAAAAAAAGGTTGCTATTGATTAAAATGAAGATTAAAACAACTTTGAGGTATCATCTCATACCTATCAGATTGACTGACAAGAAAGAAAATGATAAATGTTGGAAAGGATGCAGGAAAACTGGGACACTGGATGGCTAAGTGGCGCAGTGGATAGAGCACCAGCCCTGAAGTCAGGAGGACCTGAGTTCAAATATGATCTCAGACACTTAACATTTCCTATCTGTGTGACCCTGGGCAAGTCACTTAATCCCAATTGCCTCAGGAAAAAAAAAGAAAACTGGGACATTAATGGTTGGTCAACTGTTGTCAACTGATTCAACCATTCTGGAGAGCAATTTGGAACAATGCACAAAGGGCTATAAAACTATGCAAACTCTTTGATTCAGCAGTGCCCCTATTGGGTCTGTATCCCAAAGAAATCACAAAAGAGGGAAAAGGACATGTATGTACAAAAATGTTTGTAGCAGCTCTTTTTGTGATGGCAAGGAATTGGAAATTAGTTTTGGATGCTTCATCATTTGGGGAATGGTTGAATAAGTTGGGATATATGAATGTAATGGAATACTATTGTTCTATAAAAAATGATGAGCAGATGGATTTCAGAAGGGTCTGGAAAGACTTACATGAATTGATGCTGAGTGAAGTGAACAGAACCTGGACAACATTATACATAATTAGCAGCAAGATTGTGTGAGCAACAATAATAGACTAAGTTCTAAGCAATACACTGATCCAAGACAATTCCAAAAGACTTTTGATGGAAAATGCCATCCTCATCCAGAAAAAGAACTATGTAAACTGAATGTTGTTTGAAACATATTATTTTCACTTTTTTGTTTTTTCTTCCTTGTGGTTTTTACCTTTTGCTCTGATTTTTCTTGCACAACATGGCAGATATGGAAATATATTTAAAATAATTGTACATCTATAAATATATCATATTGCTTGCTGTCTTGGGGAGGGAAGAGAAGGAGGAAGAAAAAAATCTGGAACTGAAAATCTTGCAAAAATGAAAATTGAAAATTATCTTTACATGTAATTAGAAAAAATGCCATTAAGTTAAAAAAGGGAAAAAAGAGTGTATTAAAATTAAATATGAATCTAGGTGGTTCTTCTTATTATTTGTAGAGCCATGTTCATGAAATAATCTCTTGGGACTTCACTTTCCTTATAGTGCAATGAAGGTACTAGATTAGATGACCTTTAATTCATAAAATAGTTCAAATTTTATGATTCTGCTCCTAAACAGGTACCTTTCACTTTAGTCAGATTGTTCTTACCATCCTATTTTGCCAACACTCTTCCTCCTGTTAGTTGATCCCTCTATTCTCCACATCAGGTATTCCCTTTTCTTTTTTTCTGTTTCTATATTTGCAAATCATTAATTAATTTCCAGATAAAGTCTCACTTCCTTGAGGAAGGCTTTCTTTGGCGATATCCTCCCACACTCAGGTAACATCTATTTCCTTTTCCACTTGCTGGGGGCATCTTAGTGATTCAGTGTATAGAATGCTGGGCCTGGAGTTGTGAAGACCTGAATTCAAATCTAATCTTAAACATTTCCTAGGTGTGCAACCCTGGAAAAATCACTAATTTTTTCTGCCTCAGTTTCCTCAACTGTAAAAATGAGTATTATAATAGCACCTACTTCCCTGAGTTGTTGTGAGGATCAAATGAATGCACTTCCTACATGTAATAGGTACTTAATAAATGTTTGTTCCTTTCCTAGTATTAACCTATTAGTATCTATTAACATTTACATAACTATACTGTGTTTCTCTAAAACACTGAGTATAATTAAATATTTAAAGAAAATCAGTACATATATCTTCACACTGAGATACATATACACATAGATACTGTACCTTTTGCCTAAGGGATGTATGGACGAGTGCATGTGAGTATGTATTATTTGCAGAAGTTTCTTGTGGGTAGGAGAAATATTTTCTCTATCTTTTGTACCTTTTATTGCCTTGTTATGCAATGCTAGGTTTGTGGTTGGTGCTCAATTCCTAATTGATTGATGGGAGAATGATTTGAAAATAAATAGACTTTGTTTTGGAATGTAACTGGTGGAGAGAGAAAGAATAGCCCTATGAAGAATGACAGCTATTATAATACTTTATACAAATATATTTTATTTGTACATGTAATGATAATATTGAATGTCTTACTGCTTTATAACCAGTTGCAGCATACTTCTTTCTGTGCTCTGGTATTAGGGAATACTCCTACTCTTAAAACAAAGGCTACCTTACTGAGGTTTTCATGGTAAATATATTTAAGTTGAATAGGATAGTTATAGAAAAAAACATCTTGGTCTCACTAGGGAGCTATATCTTCAAAGCACTTATATTTGAATCCTTGATGAAAATTGTCTTCAAACATTTATGGTTGGGTTTATATGATACTACTGAATGAAAGTTAATCAATATGTGGGTCATAAATATGAGCATCAGAATTATGAGATCCCGGGACGGAGGGAATAATATGAAGTTAAAAGACTTGGGTTTGGATTCTGGTTCAGCCACTTACTATTTGTGATTAGATAATAATAAGAATAGCTAATATTTATTTAGTGCCCATTATGTGCTAGGTCCTGGGCTAAGCATTGTACAAATATTATCTCATTTGATCCTTGCAACAAATCAGGGAGTTGCTATTAATCCCAATTTAAATTTGAAGAAACTGAGGCAAACAGTTTAAATGACTTGCTCAGGATCACACAGCTAGTAAATGTGTGAGGCTGCATCTAAATTTAGGTCTTCTTGACTTCAGACTTGGCACTCTATCCATTTCATTTCCTAGTTTTCTGTTTTGCTTTGATATATAAATAAGTTGGTTAATTGCCTTAGTTTTCTTATAAGGTGAAATCCTCAGATTATCAGTAATTATTAACCGGGAGTCTATGAACCTATTTGTTTTATTAAAATATACTTTGATAAATATTTCAATATAATTGGTTTCCTTTGTAGTACTGTATATTTTATTTTAAATGTTTAAAGACATTATTCTGAGAAGGGTTCTATAGACTTTACAAGATTTATTATATAAGGGACCCATAGACACAAAGATTAAGGAATCCTGAACTAGATACCCAGTGCCTGTAAACAATTGATACTTAATTAATGCTTGTTGATTGACTGAAGCTCCTTCCAGAGCTAAATCCTATGATTCTATATTTATTTCGTTCCTATGTGTATAGCTCAGTATCAATTTCACTTAACAATTTAGCATCTTTAACTCTTTTTGAAGGTGATCCAGACTGTGTGCTCAACCTGATTGACTGTTTAAGTGTCTGAATGTTAATTTTCAATCACAGTGTTAGTTGTGTATTTATGCATGGTCAAATGAGTATCCTCAACTAAATTGTAAGCTGCTCAATTTTTTTAATGTGTATCTAAACATCCCACTCTACCTATTATAGCTAATATGGGTCTTTGCGTAGGTACTCAATAAATGTTGACTACCATTTTGGTATTCATCTCTGTACTTTCATTGAAACAATGACAAGTTTAGCAAAAAGTATTCTTGGCAGGCTTGAAAGAGATTGTTACTTCAAATTTCTTGACTTAGACACAGTATTAGTAAAAATGCATAAATGGGGTCCCCAAGAAGATCTGGATGGAGGATTGAGAGGAAACTTGTCTATGGGTGAAGAGACAGCCAAGTGAGAGATAGCAGGACATTGTACCTAATAAAGTGTGCTTAGTACAAAAGGTAGCAGATATTGCATGGTACAACAATGACCTACTTTGCCACCCACCATTAAATCTTTTTTTTTCTTTTTTTTAATTTTTATTAAAGCTTTTTATTTGTATAACATATGTATGGGTAGTTCCCCAGCATTGATCTTTACAAAGCTTTCCATTACAAATTTTACCCCCAGTCCCCTCCCCTCCCCTAGATGGCAGGAAGTCCACTACATGTTAATAATGTTGAAATGCTTGACAAGTTATGCAAGGAAAATCCTATCAACAAGAAAAAAAGAAAATCAGAGAAAGGCAACACAATGCAAGCAAATGTCAATAGAGATCATGAAAATGTTATGTTGTGGTCCATATTTCATATCCCTCTCTCAGGTGTATATGGTTTTTTCAGTGAACAATTGGAACTGGTTTGAGACAATTCTTTGTTGCAGAGAGCCATGTCCATCAGAATTGATCATCATGTAATACTGTTCTTGCTGTGTATGATGATCTCCTGGTTCTGCTCGTTTCACTCAGCATCAGTTCATGCAAGTCCCTCCAGGCCTCTCTGAAATCGTCCTGCTGGTCGTTTCTTACAGAGCAATAATATTCCATAACATTCATATACCATAATTTATTCAGCCACTCTCCAATTGATGGGCATCCATTCAGTTTCCAGTTTCTAGCCACTACAAAAAGGGCTGCCACAAACATTCTTGCACACCACCATTAAATCTTAATAGATTTTGAAATACTTGAAAGTTAAAACTCATTGCACCCAGACAGGAGGATGGAAGTCAGGAATCTCCATTGATTGGGGTGATAGTGTCTCAGATTGGCTCCAGGGCATTATACTATCAAAGAATGTAAAATGAGAAATGTAAAATGAAACTTTTGACAATGTTACCCCATTTTTACTTTCCTTGCTATTTCAGAACAGTGAAAGAAGGGAATGGATTGAATGAATGTCTTCATAAATGAATTTTTTTTGAACAGATAGACTTAACCATGCACTCTTTCAATTTCATTTCAATATGGAATTCCCATCTTTTTTAGGATGTGTGTGTGTATGTGGGTGTTACTTTAAATCTTATAATTTCTAGTAACAGTTTTGGTAGCAAATCCACAGGTGGACAAGGATAAAGAATATGGCTGGCACAGTCATATGTAAGATGTTTATGGCTTATTTTGGAAAGCTCATAAATCCAAGGAAATGTGTCAGTTGCACAAAACATTTACATGAATTGTTTATTGTGGAAATTTCTTTCGCTGTGCTCTCTTTGGCCTAATCAGTTATTTATGCATTTATTCAGTTATTTGATTGCCACTGTGTTTCATCTCTGAAAGCTCAAAGATCTCTTCAGAAGTTACGCTAATAGCATGAGCCTGCATGAGGCTTGGGAGAATAAGAAAAATGGGAAACGGGAAAAAATCTGATACACAAAGGATGGGTCCATATTTATTCTCTCAAATAAGAGGAAATGTGAATAAATAAATAATTGTATATGTTTTTCTGACACTGTTAGCATTGCTAATGAATATGTTGTCAAATCAACCACTGTTCATTATTGTAGCCATGCACAACAGCTAACCGGGTACTACTGCATGATTGTTGCCGTAGGGGGTTCATTTAGTTTGAAAATGCCCTCAATTTGATGTATTTAAATATAGTAGATGCATATTTGAATACAGAATGTATAGTGCTTTGTATGGTACCTTGTTAGAATAATTTCCCAGTATAACAGAATCTGTCATTGTACTTTTAGAGGTCCTATGAACCTCCTTTTCATTCCAGAGCATTTTTATAGTCTTTTTTTATTTGTTTTTCATTGATTGGTAGAAGCATTTCAGATTTGGTTACAGCTTGATAAAAAAAAAAAACTAGAGAATGTGCTAAATTTATTTGACCATTTATTTGAATATTGGTAAATTAGTTTGTATATTATACAAATAAACAAAGATCAAAGAAAACAAAGATTTTCCTTGAGAGTTTAGCTGTGATTAAAAATTATGTTTATGCAGGTATATATGCGTATATATAAAGCAACCAAATTTATGAATTTAGATAGCTAATGTGACTCTTCTCATGAGAGTTTTATAAAGTCACTGCTTTCTGTTATAGAATTATTTCAATATTCAGTCTTCTTTTTTACAATAATTTTCTACTGATTTATGAATGCATTTTAATCATCTGTGGTTCAGTTTATCTTTCCCTTCCTTCCTGTTGCTTCCCCCACCTTAACCTTCACTACTGTCCTTTGCAGGAAAGAATGAACATAACACCAAAGAATAATTAAAGAAAACTAGGATGGTTTTTTAAAATCCCAAGATCATTTGATGCCTTTAAATTAAACTTTCTATTTTTCATTTTGAACTAAAAGAATAAATTGTTCTGAATGTTCCTGTATATTGTATATTAAATGCATGTTATACTCATATCACACATTAACATTTTTATTTCCACTGGGATTTCAGTTCCAGTCAGGTGTTTTGGTTCATCAGCTTTATGTTGAGGGTATCCAATAGCTATATCTGAAGGTAGGAAAAAATAAAGTTTTATTTCTCTTGGAAAAAAAATTCTTAATGAAGACTTAGAGAAGCTTAGGTGTAAAAGTTTAGAGGGAAATTCTTTAGCTTGCAATATCTGTTTTTGTTTTTGATTAATGGAAAGTTGAAAACATTCATTTTTTAGCCACACCTTTCCTCCCATATAATTAATTTGAAATAACTAATTTTGTTGTATAACCAAGATGTCTAATTATTTTCAACTGATTGGCTATTCATTCTACATCCTAATGATCTTCCATATATGTGTTACTGTTTTGTTTTTAAACTCTCCATTGCTTTTATTTTATTTATTTATTGCTGAGGCAATTGGGGTTAAGTGACTTGCCCAAGGTCACACAGCTAGGATCTGTTAAGTATCTGAGACCAAATTTGAACTCAGGTCCTCCTGACTTCAGGGCTGGTGCTCTATCCACTGCACCACCTAGCTGCCCCCTCTCCATTGCTTTTAGACAGCTATGTCAACCATTATTTTTTGCTTAGAACCATCACCTACCCATGTTGGACATCCTTAGCTTCATGTCTAACTTAGTAAAAATTTATTAAATACCTATTATGTGCCAGACACTGTTTGAAGCTCTAGAATACAAAGAAATACAAAAAGGAGCTCACAATCATTAACTTAGGACAGAGCACTTTCATTTGAATTATGAATTTAGAAGCCAAACCATACTGAGTTAAGAAGAGAGTGAAAAGAGAGGAAATGGAGACAGTATTGTAGAATTGACCTCACAAGGAGTTTAGACACAAAAAGCAGGAGAGCTATGGGACTAATAATTAGCAGGGGTAGAATGATCAAGTAATGATTTCTGAGGGTGGAGAAGACATGTACATATTTTTAGGTAGTAAGGAATAAGTCACTAGACAGGGAAAGATTGATAACTGAAGGGAGCAGGGAAAATCGAGAATGAGAAGTCTGCTGGAGCAGTCAGGATAAAATGGGATCAGTTATACATATAAGAAGGGTCATCTCAATATGTGAGATGGGTGAAGGAAATGATAGTCGCAAAAAGCAAGAATGTTATGAGCTGAGGAGAAGGAAATTCTAGGCAAATGTTCTCAATTTTTTTTCAGTAAAATATGAAGAGAATGCAGACTGTAAATTTAATTCTGTTTTTTTTTGTTTTTGTCTTTGCAAGAGAATTAAGTGATTTGCCTAGGGTCACACAGCTAGTAAGTATTCAGTGTCTAAGGCTGGATTTGAATTCTGGTCCTTCTGACTCTAGGATCGGTGTTCTATCCACTATACCATCTAGCTGCCCCCAGACTGCAAATTTAAGAAGAAAATGGAATTTTTCTCTTACAACTTCTCTTTTTTGTTTTCTTATATTTTGTGACTGCTGTATTTCATAGCATTATTTTTGATGACACAATCATCCATTTTAATTGTTATAGCATTTAGCACTGACTTGAGGGGTTACTATGTAATATTATTTCATGAACCAAGTATGGATTGAGCATTTCTTATATGTATATAGTTTGCTATGGATTATAGAATAAGAGGGAAATAACCACAGGACATGTTTTTTTTTTAAACATGTGAACCTTTATACTGTAGGGAGTAGAGTGCTGAACACTGGAAAAGGGAAATATGAATAGAAATTTACAATTGAATTAGCTGAATGATCATGAGTATGAAGTGATGAAGGCCTTGACTAAGGTGATCACAGCATCAGAGGAGAGAAGGGAACATTCTTGAGAGCTGTTAGGAAGATAAAATCAATAGGCCTTGGCAATAGATTGGATAGAGGGAGTGAGAGAGATATACATGCTTGCTTTTCAGAGCACTTGACAAAACTAATTGTCTGAAACAAACTACTTCCTTTGAACACGCTATTATTGTTTTATGCAAACTCTCTAAGCTTATGCTATTTCCCTTGAACCCCCTGCATCCACTTTCTCCTCTCATTCTCTTTATCCATCCTTTGCAATAGGCATCTGTGCATAGTTATCTAAGATGGTACTCTTTTTTTCTCCTTTTCTTCTTCATGAGCATCACGAAATAACATGCCCAGGTAATCATCTTGCCCGCAGTGGTATAATGAAACCAGTTTCATCAATTTATTTACTTCTTTGAGTAGAAACTGTGAGTAATTCTTCCACTTAATGGGAGATTTTTATATCTTTTAATTTCAATTCTAGTGAAAAGATCAAGATTGTGTTTTAGATTATTGGACAAAAATCTCCCATTGAGAGTTTGATCAGTTAAATTAACATTTATAGATGTGACAAAAATGAAATACTTGCTAATATCCTTAGATCCTTATTTTGGTCCTCTACTACATTCACTGAAAAAGTTGAAGGAGCTGCAGAGAATTGGATATATTTTCTATTTTTCTTTGTTTGATGAGCTTCAAGGTCATAGAATTTCTCATTTAGTGATCAAGTGTTGAGCCTCCCCAACTTGGGTTGGTCCTCACATGACAGACACAATAATTTGTCATCCAGAACATGTTTGAAGTCTTTTTAGTTTGTTAAAATCTTCATGAATGTGTATTTCACTGGCCAGTTTTTATGATCTTAATACCACCTCCATGCCAAAATGAGGCACAAGAACAGCACCTTTTTGGTAGCATGAAACATTTACCCATTTATAAATTTTTCTTCTACTATTTAATTTTAAGATAATATTCTCACCCACATGTTGAACTTTGATATCCTTTAATCACTTGCTGAATTTGAACAGCATTAATCATTTTTTTTTCATTTTGACCAGACAAATGTGAAATTCTAAATAATTCTGAAAGATACTTAATTTTGCTCAGTCAACAAAATGGGCATATTGCATCAGATATAAACTCAGTAAATATAATTCATTTATTCCTGTTGGTTGAAGTATATTATACATGTTTTACCCCCAAATAATGTCCTTAGTTTATAAAATAATGAGCATTAACTCTATAATATATTTACATTGAAAATCGTACACAACTATTCATTAAAATGAAAATAATGAATTCTAAGAGAAGAACTCTAGAAAACAATACTAAAGATTATGAGATCTTTTTTTTTCCTGGTCTTGCCCAGGGTCACACAGTAAATATCTGAAACTGTATTTTAACTTGGGTCCTCCTGACTTTAGGGCCAGTGCTCTATCCCCTGCCCCATGTAGCTGTTCCAGATTATGAAGTCTTCAGTAAAACATTGAAGATCTTAGACATTCTGAGGTGTTTTCATTATTTTCAGTGCTCCTGGTCCAACGCTTTCAGAAGGAAAAATTTCCATTGGGAAGTAAATACCTGGTTAAGAAAATGGCAGCAGAGAATGGGAGAAGTATATGACATATTAGTTTATTAGCCAGAAAGCAAGAATGTATTCTATTAAGTGCTTACTATAGGTTAAGCATTTTATCTAAGCCCAGGAGAGAAAACATGTAAATGAATGTACATTATAGATACATGCAGTGTAACTGTAAGATAATCTTGGAGGGAAAGGACTAATATTCCTGTGAAGACTAGGAAAGCTGGGATTTTCTTGAAAGAAAGCTAGAAGATAGGAGTTAAGGATAGAGAACATTTCAGGTAAGGGTGATAATCCTTACAAAAGCATGGAAGGTGGGAGATATGGAGTGTTATATATGGACAATAGTTAAGTAGGTTATTGAGTCCATGGAGGAAAATTGAACGACAGGAAGGGCTTTAGATTCCAAACAGGATTTTATATTTGATTTTGGGTTTCCTTAGGTATGTTCTAGATGGATTCTTGTCTTTAGAATGAGCTGAACTAAAAAATTAGACTTTGATGCTCCTACAGACTCTGAGATTCTGTGATTCATTTTGGGAACCCAGGCCAAATCATTGGTTTCCACTGTTAAATTTGCAATAAGCTTCTTATTTAAGGTAATAAATAATTATCAGAAATAAACATTTAAATGAAACTTCATCGTGGATTTTACTGATTTTTTTATGTAGTCAGGTATTTACTTTATTAGGTAGAATTTGCTAGGGTCAAAAGTAAAAGCCAGATGAAGTGCTTCAGGCAAATTTGAGGAAGAAGAGATCAGGAAAGGTTTCATGAAAAAGGTGACACTTGAGACTGAATCTATTTTTTCTTTAAATCTACAATGATTTTTTTTTGGGGGGGAAAGGTTTAATTCATTTTCCACTGGTACATGAAAACATTTAAATACGTTGACAAAACAAAAGAAGAGTAGAAACAAAACAAAACAAAACAAAAACCAAATGCAGCAACAACAAACCTTCAGTATCTAGATCAAATGATAAAAGAAATGGTTGTAAATGAGCTAATTTAACTGTACACTTTCAATTTACCTCAGTGAGTTGCTTCTTACTCCTCACTGTGGTGAGGCCCAGTGACAGACCATAAGGATTCTTGTTATTTACAGATGGTTAAAAGAAACAAAAGCCGTGTCCATTAACTGTAACAAGGTATTGCCTATATTCCTTGTATTTAATGTGAGTCTCATTTGATGTCTAATGCTGTCTTTATTTCCATAATTGCAGCCAGTCTGGGCCTTGTCACATTAATAAGTTGGCACGCTTAGAATTGAAATCAGGATTCGTAATTCTCAGGCTATTTTCATGCCAGCTCCAGAATATCTGGATGGAAAATGGAAACATTGAATCAATTAAAAAGAATAAAATGGCAATGCAAAGTAATTTCTTCTAAGTATGTATGCCAATATAAAGGTGCTGCTATTGGTTAGCACAGGCAGATTCCCCTTAAACATGATAATTTTTTAGTCTTCACACATTTTAGTCCATAGCTTCTAGCAGTGGTATCACCAGAGAAGTGGAGTTGCAAAAAAAAAAAGATAAAAAGAATCATAAAAAGTAATGAGTGGTATATTCATTATCAATGTGTATTTCACCTAGCCTTTGAATTCTGGTAGTTTTAGTAAGAATCTGACTTATGCACATATGAAGAAATGTAAAATGGAAAACAGAGTAGGAGAAGACCTATAGAATCTGAGACAATTAGTGACATTTAAATTTTACTTAATAATTACATTTTGTGAAATATCATCATGCCCATTTAAAGAAAAGATAAATGAAGTACAATGGTGTAATATATTATGGACATCAGTTCAGAGCCATTCAGGAAGAGTTAATAGTCAGTTATGTTTATTAGCAGACAATAATTTAGTGCTTCATTTTTTTCCATCTGAAGTCTACAGTTAGAGAGCTTTTCAATCAATCATGGAACATTTCTTTGATTTCTGAACTTGGCCAAGCTCAAGGAATACAAAATCACAAACAAAAATAGCTTCCCTGACAACAAAAATCTTACAAGGAAGGACATATACATAAGAGAAGTCTCTGCTAAATATATTCAAAATAAATACCTGAGATTTTTTTTTTTGTGATTATGGGGGGGGGTGTAGAGGAGGTAATGTACTAGCTGTTGGAAGGATTGGGAAAGTCCCATTCAAGAAGGTAACACTTGAACTGGACTTTTAAGGAATTGAGGGAGAAGGAAATGACAAACTATTCCAGTATCTTTGCCAAGAAAACACCAAATGCATCAAGAAGAGTGGGACATGACTGAAATGATGATCAACAACAAAAAGGGATTCTAAAAGACTGAAATGAGGAATGAATGTCTATATCAGTTATGGAGGACAGATGGTATGCAAAAATAATGGGAAGAGATATGAATAGTAAATATTGTTTATGATGAACAATTGAGTAAGCCAGTTGTTGCATTGGAAGGGGAAGTAATATATAAAGTCTGGAAAAACTGGCTGAAGCCAAATTATAAAGATCTTTAAGTGAAATCTTTAAAGGAAAGTCTTTAAAGATCTAAAAAGGTCTTAAACTAATTTTGTATTTCATCTTAGAGCTAGTAAGGAGCCATTAAAGTTGTTTTTTCCCCCTTTTTAAGCATTGCAATGAGATAATCAAATTTCGGACTTTAGGAACATCAGCTTGGCAGCATAGAGCAGGATGGATTAGAAAGTAGAAAACATTGAGGTAGGGAGAAGAGAGGAGGATATCCTAATAGTCTAGCTAAGAAATAATGAGAGTGAGAACTAGGTGATTGAATATGAGTTGAGGAGAAGAGAGTGGATGTGAGAAATGTTGCAGAGGTTGAATTGTTAAGAGTTGGCAACTCATTTTATATGGGTATTGAGAGAGGGTGAGAAGTAGAGGATGAGTCTGAAGTGGTGTATCTTGGTGACTGGGAGTGTTATATTTAATATAACATGGAAAAGGAGGAATGAGGCAGAAAAAAGCCAAACACATGTATATAGAAAAAAAAGTCTTTATAATGTAAAGGGAAAATGGCTTTGGAATAATAATAGAAATTGAGAATTATAGACTACTGATGTTTCTAAATTTATAAAATGTTTCCATTTGACTATTACAGGACACAATTAAATGTAGATTAGTGATTAAAAACCCATTTAGTTTGTATCATAGTATTAAATTAATAACATTCATAGGAAACTCACTGCTGTTTAATAGTTTGCTCTACTCTTCATATGGATAATATTTTAGTCATTGGGTAGGAGTATTTGCATAAGTTATAGCAAAGATCAGTTGACCAATATCCCTTCCTAATGAAGTACTTATTATATGGCAACTCACCTGCTTCTTTTACTCTGGCGTTTGTTAAATTCCATATTAGTTGAGAGGACTGCTTTATAAAAGGTCAGGTCTTCTAGAAATGCTTCTTCAATTCTCAATGAGATATTATGATTACAACAATCTATTTCTATGAAGAATGGTATTAGAAATTTAATATATTTTCAAATAAGGATGTGTAGATCACATTAACATTAAGCTAATAAAAGTCATTTTTATATCTACTTCATACCAATTTTAATTTTGTCTGGTGACAGATGTGACACATAGAGTGACTGCAGTGGAACATGATGATTTGCCTTGTATATGGACCTTCCATAATCATGGAGTCTATAATATTTTTTCTTTTTGGACAATCATCTTATTTACTACAAAGCATAAACTCCTTGCATTTCTCCATTTTTCTCAATAATCTATTAGGCTTAATGAGCTATATTTTAAAAATATTTTCTTTTTTAAATTAAATTGAGCTTTTTTATGAGGTGTAGCCTCAGTAGTAAATCACATTAAAATGTTTATTGTCACATTAACTTTCTTGCTTACTTATACAGATCACAGTTAATAAATGCCTTAGTTTTCCATAAAGTATTCAGGACAGATCATCATGACAGAGAATTTTTTTTTCCTCCACTGTCAAACTTCAGTCAATCTCAGATGTGAGACACATTAAAATACTGTACATATATATTGCCATTTTGCTTCAAATAATTTTGCTATTTTTGGATAAAATTGTATTCTGTAAGCTATAATTTTTTTGAGCATAAATATTTAAATTTTTATTTTTATCAATAACTTGGATGTATCTTTTATTGACTAATATATTTTCTCATTTGTGTGAATGCACAAAAGAATTTTAGTTCCAGTGAAATGAAATACGGATACATTAAGAACAGAAAATGTATCCATTTTAGTTGTGATTGCAGAATGGTTAAAATACATATACTCTGATTTTATGTTGTAGATTTCCTGTCTGTACAGCATTTCTTTAGTCTCAGTAATAAAGTTGATGGTGGAGATCACTGAACAATAATCAAAAGTGTTTTTATTTTGCTGGAGTATTTGATATTTTCTGTCTATTGTACATTGAAAGATCAATTCACAATTTGTAGGGAAAAAAGCTCAGAACTAAATTTGTATAGTCTATATATAATTTACTGAATATAATTTGAAAGATATACTTATCTTCTCTCTCTGTCCTTAACTCCTCGTTTTCTCTTTTCACTATAACTTGTTATTTAACAATCATATTCAATTTAATAATTATAGAGCTTTATAGGAAGAGTTAGGCATCATCTACCTTTCAACAAATTTCTATTTAGGGTGCACTGCAAAGAGCACCAGCTCTGAATTCAGAAATCTTGAGTTCCAAACATGACTCTCATATTTATTACTTGTCTTATTTTGAAAAAAAAATCATAACTTTCTAGGCTTTAGTTTCTTCATTTGTAAAATAAAAGGGTTGGACAATATAATCTCTTGGATCCTTCCAAGCACCTAGTCAATGCTTTTATGGCATATTTATGTCATGGGACCATGGCCAATCCTTATTTCTCCATTGTTAACCTAATTTTTGCAGAAAGAGCAACATCTATTTGGCTATAGCTGTCAGTGCTTAATGCTCTGATGGGGGCAGATCTACTTAGAAACTTAGTTCCCTGGCATTTTGCAGAAAAAGTCATATGGATATCATTAGTTGTTCATAATCTTCTTTACATATCGGGCTGCCTCAGTTTGCTGTGGTTATTTAATATCATTGAATTTGGTAGGCTACATGAGGTATGCTTGACCTAGCTTGTTAAATTTTCACTGTGAGCATTTATTTACACCCCAGAAATCACCATTAAGTGCTATAAATCAGGTTTAATTTATTGTTTTGTTTATTATCTAGACTTTAAAAAATAATGGAAAAATTAATAACATTGAATTTAAAAGTGCATCATGCTTTTTTATTTTTGGGGAGCTGGTTGTTAAACATTGCTTGGCATGGCCCTAGGTATAATGTGATTGTCTAGCAGGATGAAAGGATCTTAAGAACATGGTCCTTTCCACGAATCCTCTTTTCCTTCTTTTATTGTGTATATTACATACCTTGGCTAGAGTCAGGGGTTTTAGTCATTGATTAGGACAGGTTTATCTTCTAGAGTATATAGTAGTACAAACATCACCTCAAGAAGATTGTTCCATCTGTGTGGACAAGGTGTTGAAGTAGGTCAATCAGGATGAGGGCTCTTTATTCTAAAGTGACTGGCATCGTGAACTCATTCATCAAAGGACATCTTTGAGTGCATCATGGGCAGCAAGATGTCTGGCCTGTTGCATCACACCAACCCCAATAGCAGCGAATGGTGGATATAATAGGCTAGAATCTGTTGTTAATAAAGAATTGTACTTGAGGAGCAGTATAAATCATAAATGACATTAGATAAATATATGACCAGAGAAAATGTAGCTCAGTCATGTAGTAAGAGTAATAAATGGCTTATGAATAGCCATTGGTGCTCCAATGGATCCACCCAATGGGTAGATATTCCCTTTCCAAGTCATATTTTATTTCTCTGTGGAGAATGGACATGAAGAAGAGTCAAATACTATAACGAAGAGCAGTTGTATCTAGAAATCTTTTCTTTGTTTCTTGTCTTACTAATTAGATTGTAAACTTTTTGAAACTTTAAGGATTCCCAAGTTCTTGATGCTTGTATTCTTCATGACATTTAGCAGAATGCTTTGTACATAATATGCACCTAATAGAGTTAATAATAAAAACCATCCTGTTAATTAAAATAAAACTTATTTGAAATTATCATGTTAATAGATTCCATCTTCCCTAAACAGTTTTCTTTCTTTCTTTCTTTCTTTCTTTTTAATGTTTGACTGCTCCTGTGATTTTATCGATGAAGAAAATCCTGGTGAGGAAATTCCCTTTAATAATACAGTTCAGTATCTGCCCTCTACTTTCTAGCTTTAGAAGGTCGAATGGAAAACTGAGAGGTTAAAGTATTTGCCCAAGGTCACAATAGCCACTTTATAGCAGAAATTGGACTTAAATTAGGTTTTCCAGAGTTGATGGCTAATTAAAATTCACTATTATATTCATTTATTCTAGATCTCTAGAAGGCTTTCACCTATAGGCATTATTCTGTGATGTCTTCTCCAACATTTAGATGGTTGGGAAAAGTAGTGAGGAAGGTAAAGTTGCTACAGAATTTCTTAATATATTCAAAACTAAAATAGTCATTATTTTAGGTTATTTGCTTCTCAGAATGTTATTCTTAGTCTCTGATATATCACAGGTGGCTGAGAGGTAACTTGATATTTATATGTTAGCAGTACTCAACAGATTTGTTTTAAAATAGACTAATTTTTAAAAACATCTTTTTTTATTACTGTCTCCTACAAACTGGTCATCTCCTTTGCACTCTATTTTGAATTGTACTTTCCTTGGCTATATTTCTATATTATATTATGATTTTTCTGTTCCTTAGTAACTGTTTGTTTTTATTTTGTGTTTATTTCAAAGGTTCATAGGAGATGACTTGCACATCTCAATTTATGAATGAACATTAATTTTTGCCTAACACATTCATTTCTTTTTGTCTTCTCTGTGTTAGTTATACAGACTTATTGCCTTGACTTTCCATTGTGATTGTAGAAATAGTTAAACTGATATTTATTTCATATAGAACTTGAATAACTTAATTTCCTTAATTTTTTCTGATTTTTCTTGTAAATATTTTTGAGAAGTAAATTTATACTAGGATAAAGAAATAAAAATATATCACAACACCATACAATATTAGCATTGGAAAATAGATTAGAACAATGGATCACCCAGTTCAATAACATTAACAATAGATATTCTATGTCATTTAAAATTTTTCAAATCACTTTATAGACTTTGTCATGGGAGGAACTGTGATGCAGTTGAAAGGAGGATCTTGCTTCATAAGCCTGCCATTTGCTACCTGTGTGACCCTAAGAAAAACTCTTAATAATCTCTCTGGGTCTGTTTCCTCATTTATAAAATGGAATTAGAACTATGGCCTCTATGGTTCTTTCCAGCTCTAAATTTATGGTAATAGCTGTGATCATAATATGTTGTATAATATATAACAACTCTGTGAGGTGTTATTATCCTTACTTTAGAAATTAGGGTACTGAAATTCAGAGAAGCTTTGACATCCATCCATGGTAACATACCCGGTTAGTGTTAGAGGTGGGATTTGAACCAGTGTCTTATTCTCAGCCCTGAAATTGATACATTATGTCAGGCCACCTCTTAGAATTTTGTCTTTGACATTATCTCTAAGGTATATTTTTGTGGAAAAAGTACGATTGCTATCATAATATTAGGACCATAATCTATTATGGATCTATCAATGATAACTTTAAGAATTTTTTGAACTTAATTGTGTTTTTCTTCCGTACCATCTTTCAGATCAATAAATTCATATTTTTAATTATTGTGCAAAATAATGTTTCCTTTTGTTGATTCTAAAATCACCCTATGTAGACTTCAAAGGGAGCAGCCTCTTATATTCCAGAGTTTGTTGAGGGAAGAAATCTTGTTCACTTCTTTCCTGTTGATCATACCTCTTAATATTCTACTTTCTGATTGACAAAATTACAATGTCTTGATAAAAAATTCAAACACTGAGTTGCACTTTCCTTTTACCAAAATTTAGAGACAAGAACTTTACACATTCCAGACATTGAATTTTTACTTTTGATTTTACTAAAAAAAAGTTTTTTGCTTATACCTAGCAGTTTGTTGGTATTTTTGACTACAGCTACATATTGGATTGAAGGTCTTCAGTGTATTAACAGTATTATTACATGAAAAGATCCAGGCAGGAATTCTCATATGCACAGTATTGTTCATACCCATAACAAAAATACAGACTGCTTTTGATTTAGAAGGGAGTAGTTGGTGGAAATGATCCAAATCTACTTTTACAGAAAAAGTAAATATTCTATACTTATTTTTTTAAATTCTCTTCTACAGAGAATTTAAAAAAATAAGTATAGAATATTTACTTTTTCTGTAATAAATTATGTATGTCTATATATGCAGCATACATACCAAAATTATACAGTCTAAGAAAAGCTTAATATAAAAATGTCTGTGTTAAACACATAGCAATTAATAGTAGGGGGAGATAACTGAGAAGCATGCTGGGTGGCAGGAACAAACATCCTGGGATTACAAATTTGCATAGAAAATCCTCAAAACAGGTAATTCTATGTGGATAATAGAGAATTCAACTCCATATAATGAGCATTAATAAATGCTCATTTATTAATTTTCTACCCTGTACAAAACACCAGGGAAGATACACAACAAATCAGATACAGTCTTGGAGCTTGCAGCCCTCAGGGAACTTAAAATTTAGTAGATAGGGATATATCAGATTCTCATAGGTCATTATAATACAAAGCAGATTATATTACTTTTCCAGGAAAGGTACAAACAAACGGCTCTCTGAATTCCAGATATCAATTCTAACTGGCTGGATAATGGAAGGATCCATAGAATCATGGGATCATAGGGTTGGAAAAGGGGCTGTAGAGGTTATATAGTTCAGCCCACTCATTTTACAGATTTGGAAACCTAGACTCAGACAGAAGATATGGCTTGATCAAGATCATATGGGTAGCAAATTAACACAGCCAGGTCCTTTTAAAACCCTAGTGCCAAAGCTGTTTCCATTATTTCTAGGAAAAAGTAGGTTTAAGGTAGAGGAGGAGATAGGGATTCCAGGTAAATTACATATGATGGGTAGTTTTTAAAAAGACATGGGAAAATGAGAAAGAGTCTAGTGAAGAATACTAAAAAGTAATTGATTGAAATAGGGAAAATAGATATGATAAGAAATAGTTTTTAAACAGCCTGGATAATAGAAGCATGAAAAAAGATGACTATATGATGTTCTAAGTATGTGAATGATTATAAAGATCAAAACAATGGAAATGGGTTTAAATTTCAGCAAGAGATAATTATGATACATGAAAGAAAACATTTCTTGATTGTGATAATGAATCAACAATACGATTTACTACTGAAGGGGGGGAGAATCACATCTTAAAAAAGGTTTTAGATCTTCACTTATTCAGAGAATGGGAGCTGGACTAAGTAACAAGTTTGTGATTCTTTGATTACTTGCCCAGAGAAGAGAAAGCTGAAAGGGAGAATTAAGGACTATTTTCAGGTATTGCAAGGAGTTGAATCCTCTTTTGTTCAGAAAAAACAGAGCAAGGTGAATGAAATCAATTTATTTTCCTTGCAGTGAAGTCAATTAAGTAGTAGTATGTATTACTGGAAACGCACAGGGAGATCTATAAAATACAGGCTTGATTATGACTTATGTGGGGTGTGAAAGGAATTATGAATCTGTAACCTGTAGGACATATTGACTTCAAATGAGAAGATTTAAGTTGTTTTATATAAATTGAATAATATCAATTTTAATACGAAGTGTTCATTTTCTCTTGGAAATTAGGATTTTTTAATCACAAATGTGGTTGAAATGAAAGGCTTCTTGGTTCCCTCCCTCCCCCTTTTCCTGCCTAGCATCATTTCCATTTCATGGATGGGAGAAAGGTGGAGGGTGGGATTAATCAGAACTAAAGTCAGGAGCTTTCTTGGGTGGACCTAGAATCTCCTGTCTATATTTTGTGAAAATGTACATTTTTGATAGAAAGCAAAATGACATCATCAATAACCCCCTTGGTTAAATATAATACAAGTGCCTATTAAGAAATACATCCACACCCTACTCTGCCCCTATATAAGATTTTGGCTGTAGTTTCAGGAAGAAGCCACACGATGTCAGAATTGGACTTTCCTTTCTCCTCCTAATCGATTTTATTTTTTTTCTTTGTAGATGAAGGCATTTTCAAAGCCGGAACAGAGAGATCTGAAATGGAGGGGGCAGCAGAAGTACAAGAAGATGAAGATACTCAAGTTGAGATTCCAGTCGATCAGGTAATCTCCATGACTTTCAAGAAGAGCTAGAAAACACCTTATCAATGTATGTTTTTCCTTTGAGCTATGCTGTTTGCCCCATGCTCTTCTGAGGTAAATATCAGTTGTTAACTCAAATGTATATGAATACCTGTTTAAAAAAACAAAAACAAAAAAACCCAACATTGACTTTTAAAACACATTCTCATATTTTCTTAGTGTTTTCTTCAAGTGTCAATCCCTTGTTCATTTGTAAGACTTTTTTAAAAAACATTAATTACTATGGTCAAATTTATATAGCAGTGAAAAGAAGGACCAGGTGATAACTAGGAATAGAGAGAGAGTATTAAGATTTGATATATTTTATTTAGGAAATTATTATTATTCCTTCAAATAAAAAAAACCTAATACTCACATCAGTTTGTTTCTTTCCCTTCATTATCTGAAAAGCTTTGAGTTATTGTGCCCTTTTTTACTCCCCCAAATTTCTGATTTCATATACTCTTATAGGCATATCCATTATTTTTCTTCTTCTTTGGAAGGTTCAGATAAAGAATTGTATTGTATAGAAATCATGAAAGATGATCTGAGTTATTTTTTTCTTAATAAAAGTCAAATAGCATTCCCTATTATCCTATATCTAGGGCTGAAAATGAGTTGGTGAAGTGAAGTATTATGATGTTCTCAAAATTTTAAAATTGGGTAGATATAGGGAAAAAAATGACTCCTTTCCATCTGTAAGACTTAAAAAATCAAAGTTAATTCCCTTCCTTCTCTAATACATTTCTTTCTCATTTTGTTTTAAATTATGAAGGAATGCAATTTAAGCTCATTTACTCATTGGTAGTTCCCTTCCACCCCCCCAAGCACTGCCATGCTTACAGAAAAGCAACAATATACTTACTTCAGAAATTAATTTGGATTCAGCTTGTTATTTCTAAGGATTACTTTTAATGAACAATTATAAACTCTGGTTTTAGATTTTTTCCCTTGATTAAAGCATAACACTATAAAGGTTTAAGAGGCTTGTGGAGTCATAATCAAATACTCTATCCCTTACACAAAGACAAAGAATTCATATGTGTAAGTTGATAGTTTTGAAATTTGGCGTAATTCACATTCCCTAAAAATTCAAATTCAAATCTTTTTAGCAGGTATTTATTCAGTGTCTTCAATGGGACGTAGCAAAGACACAGTCAATAAAAGGTAGCTCCTTGTCCTCCAGGAGCCTTCAGTTTACTTTGTTGTCTAAGGTGTCTGAGTGGTGCAGTGAATGTAGAGTGTCAGGGCTGGAGTCTAGTTTCAGACTCTTAGTTGTGTGACTCTGGACAAGTCATTTAACCCTGTTTGCCACAGTTATTCATTTATAAAATGAGATGGAGAAGGAAATATCAAACTACTCCAGTATCTTTGCCAAGGAAATGCTAATGGAATTAGTTAGGAAGAGCTGGACATGACTGAACATCAGATAGATTGATAGAATGTGATTTGGCCAGATTGTTGCTTTTAAGAAAATATGAGTGAAGATGTAAGACATTGCTCTCAGCTTAAGGATCAGGGAAAGGATCAGGAAAGATTTCATGCAAAAGTTAACACAACTCAGTCCCTATTAGTGGGAATACCAAATCACCCAGAATAATCACATATTTTCAAATTCACACTATTGGAAGTTATGATTGTATAAAAATGTGGTCTTGGTTTCTGACCCAATGGAAATATGAAGTGCAAATTGCAATAATGTGACCACTCCAAAAGTTTCATGATTTGCACTAATTGGGACCTAGCTCTGTGCCTTATAGGATTCGAAGAATTTTACCAGGCAGAGCTAGGGAGAGAACACTTCTCAGATGTAAGGAAAAGCCTGTGTGAGTGCGTTGGGGTATAAAAGGAGACAGTAAGATTGCAAAAGAGCTAGCATTATATTATGATTGGAATGCAGAGTACCTAAAAAGGAATAATGTGTAATGAAGCTGGAAAGGTATTTTGGAAGCAGGTTGTCAAAAGCCTTAAATGCCAGATGAAGGGATTTGTATTTTATCGATAATGAGCCACTGAAGGTTTTTTCTGATATGCATTAGGAAAGGCATGTTTTAATTTTAAAAAGTGTCATCAATGCCTTTTATTTTAATGTCATATTCACACATTTCTATCCAAATATATCCTTATCATGCTATATGGGAAGCTAAGTGGTATAGTGGATAGACCTGAGGAAGACCTGAATTAAAATACTATAACAGACATTTAATCACTATTTGCCTCAGTTTTCTCAACTGTAAGATGGGAGTAATATTAATATCTACCTCTCATGTTTTTTAATAAGATCAAATGAGATATTATTTGTAAGCTATTCAACACAGTTTTTGGAAATAGTAGGTACTTACTAAATGCTTTCTTCTTTTTTCTTCTCTTTCATCCCTCCTTCATTGTTTTCCTCCTGTAATGCTCAGGGAGAAACTGAGGCAGTATCACACAGTGGAAATTAGGTAATGCTTTATTGATGTTAATTGAGAGTTCAGAATCCATAGCTATGGATCAGGACTGGTGGGACTCATGTCTCAAAGCACGCAGTCCAGCCCAGAGAGTGACACACAGATGTCAGCCGACTGAATACAAAGTAATCAGTAGCTCCATCAAGGAACTTCAAACATTATATATGGTTCCTATAGCTCAGGGAGACAAAGAACTCATGGGAACAACTGAGCACATCTGGTGTCCAAGGAAACCATAAATTCAGTTCTGGCAGGTAGGAGTAAGGAGCCTTGCCAAAGCAGACTGCTTGTTTGGGTCACAGATAAGGGGTAGCCTCGAGGCTGACCATCTGGTGGTTTCATGATTACTTTGGAATATGAGTCCAATTATTTCTGAAGGTCAGGAAGTGGGGATTGCTATTCTGGGACAGAGCAATTAAGGGAAATTGAGACAGTAACTGAGGGAAACTGAGACAGGCACAACACTCCTCCCTCCTTCCCTTCCCTTCCTTCCTTCCTTTCATTTCTCCAGTGTCCCTCCCTCCCTCTCCTGAAATTCAAATGCTCAGATAGATCTATGATGACAGTGATCTAGAAATATCCATCTGTGCCTGTCATTCTATGAAATTCTTGTCTACATCCTCCCAAATGGTTAGGAAGTTTATTTTGTCAGTAGTTATTTTGAACAGTAGTTCAAAGGGAAGAGTGATGAGGGATGACCAATCATTGTAGCTAAAATTTATATAGCCCTTAGTATGTGCCAAGTTTTGTGAGAAGCACTTTGCAGATATTATCTCCTTTGATCCTTGTAGATGCAATTATTATTCCCATTTTACAGATGAAGCAGGTGAGGTAAGTAGAGATTAAATGACTGACCTAAGGTCACACAGCTAAGAGTCTGAGGCTCTTCTTGACTACAGGCTTGGCACTTTATCAACTGCATCTTTTGGTTGCACTCAGTAGCTGTGAAAGAAGAGGAAGAAATAGGTACCAAAAATACTGTGATGTTAGGATCAGTGGGGTTTACATGTTTGGATATGGGAGTTATGAGGAAAAGGAAAGAACCAAGGAAGACTGTGATGTCCTAAAAATGGGGAGAGACTATGTAATCAATAGAAATAAACAATCTAGGAGAGAGAAAATATAATTTCTGGTTTGTGCATGTTGAGTTTGAATACACTAGGAAGACTTCCAGGTAGAAAAATGTCCACCAGGCAGTTGGAAATTTTGTATAAAAACTCAGGGGAGAGCCTGGATCGAACCTGGAAAGTTAGATTTGTATACCATCTGACTATAGTTGATACTTCAAGTAATGGGAAAAATGAAATCAAAAGTAGATAGAATAATTTTTTTTGAAAATCAGTTATTATTGAGTCAAAAAATAAAAATGAAAAAACTAATGAGTCCCAGATTTCATAAGACTCAAAACTTATGCTAGTCATTTCTTTACACAGTGATTTGGTAAAAAAGCAAAAATGAAATGCCCTTTTGTGCTGTGTGGGTATAGGTAAGGGAAGAGGGATTGGTGATCAATAATCCTTATGCTAGTGTTTTCCCAAAATAGTCTTATTTTTATTTGATTTAAAATGATTGTTGACAGTCCTAGTTTTATTAAATAGAGCTATGTGTGAAAAGGTGACTAACAGGGATTGCATGAGCCAGAGATTGTCAAGAATTGAGTTTCAATGTGAAGGAAATAAAAGTGTCTAATAAATGGTCAAAATTTGTTTCTCTTTGAACTCTTCAGTTAAATGTTTCAAACCTGATTCTTTGGAGGATTTTGTGGCTTTCTGTTGTTTAGTTATTGTTGTGCTAATGAGACCTCGATGTAGAGTTCAAGCCACATTTGAGCTAGTGAGGTTTGTTCCAAATCATTGCCATAGTTTTCAGCCCTAATGCTGACTTACAGTTGTGTTTCATTGGTACTGGGGGAAATTGAGTATGAAAATGAGTTTATAATTTGTCAGGGAAAATGCTGCTATTCCAGTGGGAAGGGAAAGGTCAAGGGACAAAGTTAGAAAGTACAGTGTCCTCCTCAAATATCAGGCTAACTTCTGGGGACAGATATTTTTATCTTCCCATGATATTTGCCTCAGTTTCCTCATCTGTAAAATGAGTGGCAGAAGGAAATGGCAAATTACACTAGTGCCTTTGCCAAGAAAACCTCAAAGGGGGGATCACAAAGAGACATACACAATCAGAATGACTCAACAACAACAATAGTCAAAGATAGGATTATTGCTGGCCTTTTAACAAATTAATCATTATTCAAACTAGTTTATTTTGGGTCTAAATAACTGGACAGTTTATAGCATGACACAGAAAACCTCATTATAGATATGTTAGGAATAGCAGAGGGCTGGCTCTGCCCTGAGCTGCCATAAAGGGACCTTTCTCCACAATGTAAACAAACTTAGAATAGAATTCCTTCCCCTCTTAGGATACCCTGTCCTTCCAATAAGGTTCAGGGCATTGCTGCTTTCTGTATGAAGCTTTTCCTAGTCTCCTGGTCAAATGAGTTCCCGTCAGCCATCATGCATTCCTATTTTTTGGGTTTTTTTTTTTTTTTTTGCTACTTTCTACTTTTCCTAACTTGTAATAGATAGCTAGATCATGCATTGGATAGAATGTTAAGACTTGGGATCAGGAAGTCTTGAGTTCAAATTCTGCCCCAGACACTTACTATATGTGTGACCTTGGGCAAATCTTTAACGTCTCTTAGCTGCTATTTCCTCATCTATAAAATAGGGATAATAATTAGCACCTACCTCCCAAAATTGTTTTGAGGATCAAATGTTATAGAATTGTAAATCATTTTCAAGCCTTAAAGTATAATATACTTGCTAGTTATTATTATTAGTATTATAATATATCAGTATACTAAGGATACACTTGAATTGCAACTGATCTATAACTTAAAAAAAATAAAACTTAGAGACTGCTTCGGTCTCAGAGAGGTAGAATGACTTTCCCAGCTAGTAGATATCTGAGGCTAAATGTGTTTTCAGGTCTTCTGGACTTCAAGTTCAGTCCTTTGCCCACTATCCCATGCTGCCTCAAAATTAACATTAGACTATTATGCAAATGTTTATATAGCTTATATTGAATTGCTTGCATTTTTGGTGGTGGGAGGATATGAGGAGGGGAGAGAATCTAAAACAAGAATTTTTAAAGTGAATGTTAAAAATTGTTTTTACATATAAGTGGAGAAAAATAGAAAAGTGAAAGCAAAAAAATTTTAACATTTAATATTGTTCCCATATTTTCCTTACTGGACTGAGTTGGTTCAGATCATGCCTTATGCTAGCTGCTACCCAACCTGTCTATTTTCTTGAGAATGTAACACAGTAGTCTGTGTACATTAGATGGTCAGCTGTTTTTGTGGAATAGATATTTAATGAAACACCAGCCAGAAGAGTCTGCTTTTACTGCCTTTGAGTTGTGGATTACAGTCAGTTTCAGAATTGGAGAGATGGTTTAATGTTGGTGCAAATGCTATTTTCTGTCACTGCTGCTTGGTACCCTCATAGTTCAATTAAATTCAAGAAGAATTTGTTGAACATTTGCTGTATGTGAGGCACAGAGAAGATATAGTGTGCATTAGCAGATGGAAAACTGACCTTGGAAGTCAAGAAAAAATAGTCTTGCCCCTCACATATATTAGTTGGGTGACTATGAGCAGTTCACTTAATCTTTCAGTACCTCAGGCAATATTCTGTGAGACTAAGTTATGGAGCAGGTATCCATCTGCATTGGCAAAGGATGTTTTTTCCCCTTGAGCTCATTATGTCAGTGAAAATTCAGAGGCTCGACCCCTAAATACTACTATTCTCCTCTGACAATGTGCCCACTACTGTCACTGCAAAGACAAAATCATCTAGGATCTCAAATAAGCCTAAAAAATTTTACATTTTACTTGCACTTGGGAGAAATAAATATAAAACACATATAAAGTAAATACAAAATAATATTGCCAGTATGGGTAAAGGAGATGAGAGAACCAATGGGAGGAAATCAGGAAAAGTGGTGTTTTTTCTTGTTTTGAGCATTGAAGAAATGGAGAACATTATGAGGAATAGAGATAGAGAAAACAGCTGGGCAGCTGAAAACTCATGTTATTTTTGGAATACACCAAGTAGGTTACTCTTGCTGGAATATGGAAAAAGTATACTGTGGAAGTAGTCTGGGAAGATAGATTGGAGCCAAATTGTGCAGGGTTTTGAATGGGAATTGGGGAAAGAGAGGACAATAAGCATTTATATAGTATCTGCTGTGTGCCAGGCCCTGAGCTAAGTACTTTTTGCAAACATTATCTTATTCAATACCTGCAAGGTAGGTGCTATCATTATCCCCATTTTGCAGTTGAAGAAACTGAAGTAAATGGAGGTTAAATACCTTTCTAAGGTCCTATAACGAGGAAGGGTTTGAGACTGGATTTGAAATCCAATTTTTCTGACTCCAGCCCCAGAGCTCCCTATCCATTCTACTGTCAGCTGCTTCCAAGGGAAAGGAAAACAAAAGATGGAGAGGAGATACAAATTCTATCTGCCCTGGTTTCCTTAATGGTTCTATAGTTTGAGTCAGCATATAGTGGAGTGAAGAGATATATTTAGGTATATTATGATATATTTAGGTATATTCATTTCATAAATGTTAGCTAATGAACACGTGCTGTTGACTGAGAAGTCTATCTACATGGTTTTTGACAGGAAAGTCAGAGTGGCAAAAACCTCGACTAGAAGACACCTGCTTGAGGTTTAGTTGTCTTCAGATAGTCCTATGTTCTGGTTTGAGTGGCCAAGGAAGTAGCTTATGTACCTTAATGTATGTGCTTCTTTCCTTAGTTTTAAATAATTTCAATTAAATCCAACAAATTTCTATTAAACTTTCCTCTTGCACATATGAAGTAAATACAAAGTCATATTGACAGGATGGGGAAAGGAGAGGAGAGAACCAAAGAGGGGAAAGCAGGAAGGATGGTGTGTTACTTATGTTATCATTGCTCAGATTGGGGATAACAAAATGAAGAAAAAATGAGGGCTTCAAAGAGGTAATAGAGGGAAGGTGACCAGTATACAAGGAAGTGTCACACAGTCTAGACTTGGGACTGGAAGAAGGTGATGGCAGCAAAGGAGACATCCATAGAAGTTCTTTGGGAAAGTTTGTGGAGACAATCATGTCTTGGCTAATTTTCTTGGGTCCACTGCTACTCCATGGCTGTGGGAATATTGAGCATGTGGGTTCTCTTGCTTAAAGGCAAACCTTTCTAATGGGAAAAGTTCCAGTTTTACAGGCTGCTTTCTTTTAAGCAGAAACCTCTAATCTACTTTGGCATTCCCAGTTGAACAAATGCCAGGCTAGCCAATGACTGTAATTGTAGTGTGTGTTATTGTAGCGTAGAGCTTATCTTCTCTGTTTATAAAGTGCTGTCTTACTGCAGGGAGGCATGAAAAGTGTCTGCTCAGTTTACTTTAGGCAGGCTGTTTAAGGATCAGGCAGGAAAAACCACCATTTCAGGAACACAGACAAATTAGCACTTTCACCTCCCCTCCCTGCAAAAAACAAGTCTTGCATTTTAGATTCATCACCATACTGGCTTAGCAACCAGAGGTACACAACAGAGAATAGCCTAAATGTTGAACAATATTTTCTGTTGTTCTGTTGCTTTGAATGATCATTTTGTGAGTTGCATTGTGAATAGTCAAGTAGTAAATGAGAACTGAGATATTAGAGTTCTTGTATAACATCTCACAGCTTCACATGCAATTAAAGATTGAGAAATGCCTTTTGACAATGGTCTAGATGCCTAATGACCACATGGTCCACAGAAGTCATAGTGTTTACTTTATTTGTTGCATGCTGAAACAGCATTTAAACAATCCATACCTACAGGATGAATTTTAGCTTAGTCTGGGGTTTGTCATGTCTCCAGATTTGTCATTGCTTATGTCTTTGTTCACCATCCCTCTCATAAAATTTATGAATGATCAAATCAAAGCTACATTTGACAAAGAATCTCCTCTGCAACATGGCAAACAAATGATTATCCCCAAGTATCTACTTGGAGACACTGATCGAAGGGTAACCCACTATTACCAATCCATTCCACTTTTAGTTATCTCTGGTTGATCGTAAGCATCCCTTACCTGGCACTGAAATATACCTCTCTGCAACTTTGATCCCAAAGGAGAGACACTTTGACTTAGAAATGCCTTGACACCATTTGCCCTGTCATTGAGCAATATCAGGTTATCTATCTCTTCCTCAAATTTCTAGCCAGGCTAGAAGTTCATGGGTAATTAGAGATGGCACATGCTGTTGTAGGAATGATTTATCAGCTTTCAAAGAGGGTCCCTTCAGAATTAAGCTTAAGGTATCTATGACCATAGATCTCTACATAGACCTTCCCACTTGGAAACAACATTTGTTTTCAAGAGATGGATGGATTGCTCCAATACAGGAGCAAATCTTTGGCTGCTTTACATTATAAATGAGTTCGTTAAATGTAATAATCTGGTCAGATATTTACCATGTTCAAGTCATTATGATAGCTGCTGGGTATACAAGCAGTTATTTTATTTTTAATTTGTGAAATAAAACAAGCATTTCTACAACAAAGTATAATAAAAAGAAGAAACAGACAAAGCATTTTGTGATCTTAAAAGGCTTATGTTACACCAAGAAGATCGTTGTGTTATTTTAGTCACAAAATTGTGATCTCCCCATTTGGGGTTTTCTTGGCAAAGGTAAGGAGTGTCATTCGTTCTCTAGCTCATTTTATAGATGAGGAACTGAGGCAAACAGGGTTAAATGACTTGCTGAGAGAGGGAGAGGGAGAAGGAGAGAGAAAAGGGAAGGAGAAATAGGGAGGGAGGGAAGGAAGGGAGTGAGGGAAGCAATGAGAGGGAGAGACAGACAAAGAGAGAAAGAAAGACAGACACAGAAACACACACATAGACAGACAGACAGACAGACAGACAGAAGAGAGAGACAGAGAGGGGAGAAAGACAGGGAGGGGAGAAAGAGAGAGGAGAGGAACAAAAAGGGAGGGAGGAAAAGGGGCAGGGGAGAAGGAGACATCAGGGCGAGGGCGAGGGAGAGGAAGGAAGGAAGGAAGGCAGGGAGGGAGAAGAAAGGGAGGGAGAGCAGGGCTAGCTTTGTAAAATGGAAAACTGGCAGTACTTGGGTCCAGGCATGATGATGGATACAAACATCTGAGTTAGTACTCAGTCCTGTAGCCATTCCCAACTGCCTCTTATCCCAATGCTGCCTTTCTTTTATTCTCTAGCATCTGCCTTGAGCAAAATGAAGTAGGCAGGGCATGCTTTTTCACAGTCCCTTCTCCCTTTTGAGGTTCTCTTTGCCTGAGTTATGTTAACATCATCATAATAAGAGAATTAAAGTCATGAATAAAAAGGTATATCTTCCCCTTGCTTTGCACCAACCCTACCTTCCTCCCGCCTGCTGTTGATTAACTATCAGAGACCTCTCAGGACAAAATTCTATACTATAGTCCTTTCTAATCACATTTACTTATCCTCTGTACCACTATTCCAAAGCCCTGTTCAAGGCAATATGGTATGGTGAGGTTTATTGGACTTGGAATTAAAAGACCCGAGTTGGCATCCCCAATATGTGGTTTACTGGCTATGATCCCTCTGCATTTGTTTTCCTCACCTGCAGAATGCAGATAAAATATTTATATGAATTACCTAATGGGGTTTTAGTAAAGAAGTACTTTGTAAAATGTAATAGAAATAAAATCTGTTGCTATTTGTAACAGCAAACTAATATGAAAAACTAACCCCTCCTAATGGTTAACATGTTATCTTCTCAGGTCATAGATACATTTTACCAGGACCTTCTAGAGTCATTCCCTTAATCCAAAGGAGTAACTCTAAAAGTTAAAGTGCCAAATGCTGAAATGGGAAGATTGGGAAGAGATTTTTGATCAGCTAATTCTATTTTCCATCAGTAACTTTTCTTGGCTTTATGGAACACATTTCCTAACCTGACATGCTGCCACTGGCCTCCCCCTCCACAAACTCTATAAACAGATCACCTGAAATCTTATTACTACTACACAAATTGATGGTCAACACCTTCTCAACTCATCCTTGTTGCATCTCTCCTCTGATTGGAGGATTGCAGGATGAAATATCAAACTCCTTCCAAACTCATGATCTCACAAGCTTCTAAGGAACCACATTTTCTGTTAGTAGCTGTTTCACTTCAGCTGTTTTTTTTCTTATTTGTACCTCCAGTGCTTAGCACAGTGCCTGGCAAATTGTAGGTGCTTAATAAATATTTATTAATTGAGACACAGTTGCAATTGTGCCATATATACAGCATAGTTCTATTTAACAAACAATTATTAAGTACTTACTGTATGCAAGGTACTGTGCTAATCTTTGGAGATTCAAAAAATGGAAAACATTATATTCAGGTTCAAGAGTTTATTATCTAATAAGGGGTTGAGCCTTAAATAGATAACTCTAATACAAGTTAGAAATATTTAAGTATGTAGAAGGGGTCAAATAATAGTCTAAGAAACTATAGAACCAAAGGGTTATTTCTGATTGGGGTGTGGAGAGGGAAGAATTAGGGATGTTTCATAAAGGGGGTAGTATCTGAGTTAGGCCTTGAAGGAAGGATGTCAATAGGTGGAAATGGGTGGGGTGAGAAGTTCATCCCAGTCATATAAAAGATAATGCCTTTATGTAGGACCTGCCCTGCTGATCCCCAAGCTCTTGTCTTTTAGTTATAGACGCCTGCTCTGATATACTAGTTCTCACTAAATCACATTTAGAACTAATGAGGTAATGTCAATTGTTGATTCCCTTGTGTATCATCAACAACTATCCCTGACTGGCTTTGGTTTATAGACTTTGGGGTGATGGGTTCAGTGATGAGGGTAAACTCATCCCAAGGCTACAGGACTTTCTGACAGAAATTGTGAGAATAATCAACATTTGCTTGTAAACTGAGAGTACGTGACATGAAAATTTTTTGGAAAGGAGTAAATATGTCAATGCTATTTTTATAGGGTCATTTTTCAGACTGACTCCATTCTTGTATATTTGGTGCTTGCAGACCCTTTTGTCGTTAATACAAAACTTTCCTTATTTTCTTTAGCAAAAAATGTCCAAAGGATAAAAATGAGGAAAAATGCATTAAAATAATGAAAAGTTGAAATTTATTTTAAATATTACATCAAGCTTGAGTGAGATATTTTACTTTTCTTGGGAATAAGTGTGATGGTTTTAGTCATTTTCAACATATATCCTTAACTATGATCTAGATGGAGTGATATAGATGGATGGAATGAACCTCAAAAAACTTAACAAAATGGTAGTTTCAGAAAAATATTAGAAGAATCTTCAAAATTAGAAGAAGATTTAGATTGTTAGTCAAACTTATTTAGGAAGATATTGAAAGAATTTAGGCAAGAGGAAATAATTATTTGGACTGGAGTCAAGATCATGAAAATGGAGAAGGGAGCCCTGTTTTGAGAGAAATTATGCAGGTAGTAACAAAGGCAAAGAAGAAAAAGTAGAAGACCACAAAACTTTTGAAGATAAATTTCTGAAAGAATGGTGGTACCATTGACAGAAAGAAAGGCAGGAGGAGAGGGGATTAATTTGGACAAGAAAATCATTAATTTTATTTTTAGACACATTGATTTTGAGAGGCTAGTGGAATATCCAGGTGGAGGTACCTTCTACTGTATGATTATGCTTCATTATGAATGGAATAATACCTATCTTAAAGTTTGTCCAGCCTTTCACACTCACCTTAACAAGAATTGAACTAATAATCTTTCTGCCCAAATATGAAACAGACATTCAGGAGAAATCTTTGACCTGGTTATATACATTTGATAGTCATCTGCATAGAAGTGATAATTGAAGCAGAATGTAGAGCAAAAGAAAGCTGATGACAGCACCCTGGGAACATTATAGCATATAACTTTTTTTTTTGATAATGGAAAATCAGAAAAAAATTTATATAGTTGAATTTTCCTTTCTTTTTTAAAATATGGGATTTTGGCCATTTTTCTGTGTCATGTAGCTATTTGACAGTCTGGACTCACAAACTTCTCAGAATAGTGTTTTCAAGCACAAAAGTTTAAATGTAGAGGATTACAAAGGAAACAAATTATGTTGAAATGTAGTTGTCAAAATATTAAAATAAACAAGTTCACAGCCCCCGGGGTAAGAGCTCATATATCTTAAGAAAAAAAATCCTGTTTTTCTTCACATCCTGTCTTGTTATTTAAATAATTTTAAAAAGCTTGATTTAATGAAGTGGTGCCACATGGATATTTTCTTATCTGAAGGGGGCCAGATTGGACTAAATTACCTCTCTTATCCCTTCCATCTTTAAATCTCAGATCATATAAAACTAAAAATATAGTCATCTATTTTATATTATCATTGTTGTTCCTGTACAATGAATATCATTAGGCCAGTAGACAACTGGGGTAAAGGATAGTGAATACAACTTTGTTAGACTCTAGTGAAGCATTATCATGATCATCATCATGATAATAATAATTTTCCCTTTAACCTAGTAAAATAATAAGTTATCTTTTGTATACCATAATGACTTATAAGTAAATTAGCCTAGATTGAAATGACATTAATATCTTCAGTAACAAGGAAGAAAAATGTTTTAAAGTATATACACATAAAAAATCTTACTGATTTATAGTCCTTGCAGTGATATGTCTTTCTCTGATAATGTGGCTTCTTAATGAACTGTGCCATGGTGATGTAATTAAGATAAATCTTGTCAGACTGTCTTTGTAGCCAATAACTATATTGCCACTAGGAAGCCCTTTCTTTCTGAGCTTTCATTAAATTATTAACTTCTTTTCCCTCCTTTTTAGATAAAAATGTAGCCTTATTTTATTTTAAGATCACTGTTATTAGATTTTTTTTTTCATTAGGAATTTTGCATTCTGAAATTTTTTTTTACTGAAAATGCTCTCTTTTTTTTTGAGAAATTAGACTATATATGTGTTTACAGAGATATTGAACTAGAAATAAATTGATACAATTTAATAGAATTGAGTCAAAAGGGATGACTGGGATAGTCCTTTTTGCTATATAGATGGCAGTATTCTTTCGGCTTTACAACCAGACTTCACTGGGCAGCAAAGTGTTTTGGAAAGAACATTAAATTTAAATTCATTTTCTCCACAATTCACTCATTCTCTAACTTTGGACAAGTAAGTTAACTTTGGACAAGTTTTCTCATTTGTATTGGGGGGATGATAATATCTGTACACACATACATACACACACAGTAACTATGAAGCATTCTACAAATATAAGCTATTCATATTATCCTTCCTGGTCCAAAGAAGTAGTTTAATTTTACAAGGTAGCATTTTAATTCTTTAGTTCCTCCAAAAATTTAGTGTAAAAAGAACCTGTGACTCAGTGGTTGCATCCTTTTCTTTCTTTTTTAAGTTTTAATATTTTTATTTTCTCTAGTTACAGGTAAAACAATTTTTTACATTTGTTTTTAAAATTTTGAGTTCTATATTCTCTTCTTTCCTTCCTAGACTCCCTACCCCTTTGAGAAGGCCTATGTGAAGTTGTGCAAAACATTTCCATAGAAGTCATGATGCAAAAGAAATGTAGATCTCACACTACCCCAAAAACCTCTCAAGAAAAAAAAATAGTATAAAAAAGTATGCTTTGGACTGTATTTAGACACAATCAGCTCTTTTTTTGGCTGTGGACAGAAGTTTCATCATAATTCCTTCAAAATAGTCCTGGATCACTGTATTGCTGAGAATAGCAAAGTCATTCACAGTTGATCGTCCTACAACATTGCTATTACTATGTATATAGTACATTTCATTGTGCTTGAGCTCTTGGAGGACTTGCCAGATTTTTTTGATCATATCCTTCTCATCATTTCTTATAGAACAACTATTCTTTCAAAATTACATACCGCAATTTATTTATTTTATTTTTTTATTAAAGCTTTTTATTTACAAAACATATGCATGGGTAATTTTTCTACATTGACCCTTACAAAACCTTCTGTTCCAAATTTTCCCCTCCTTATCTGCACCCTTAAATGTCAGGTAGTCCAATATGTTAAAATATATGCTAAATCCAATATATATACATATTTATACACTTACCTTGCTGCACAAGAAAAATCACTTCAAGAAGGAAAAAAAAAAACCTGAGAAAGGAAACAAAATGAAAGAAAAACAAAAGGAAACAAAGAGTGAAAATGCTGTGTTGTGGTCCACACTCAGTTCCCACAGTACTCTCCCTGGGTGTATATGGCTTTCTTCATCACTGAACAATTGGATCTCATTGTTGAAGAGAGCCATGTCCATCAGAATTGATCTCCTATAATCTTATTGTTGCCAGGTATAATGATTTCCTGGTTCTGCTCACTTTACTTAGGATCAGTTCCTGTAAGTCTCTCCTGAAATCATCCTGTTGGTCGTTTCTTACAGAACAATAATATTCCATAACATTCATATACCATAATTTGTTCAGCCATTCTCCAATTGATGGGCATCCACTCAGTTTCCAGTTTCTTGCTACACAAAAAAGGGCTGCTACAAACAGTTTTGCACATACATACCACAATTTATTTAGCCATTCTCTAATTTATGGGCATCCCTTCAATTTCCAATTCTTTTCCCCAAGAAAAAAA
>JAJPUD010004571.1:161378-190847 GCA_023553655.1 Myrmecobius fasciatus | reverse complement strand
TAGATGGAGAGGATTTTTAGATCTGTGACTGGCATTTCAATGTTCAGAATCTTTTAAGATTTGAATACTGAGAGACAATGCAGCCTGAAGGATAGCCAAGATGCATTAGCTGTGTATGCTCCTTTGTTATTGTCAAACAACAATCTCCACCTGTTACTGTGTAGTCAGGTCAATAAGCATTTGCCTAACATTTCTTCAGTGCTAAACACTGGAAATACAAAAAAAAGGCAGTTTTTACTCTGGAGTAGCTCACAATCTAACAACATGCAAACAACTACTTAGAAACAAGTCTTATAGAGAGAAAAGGAAATGATCCATAAGGAGCAAGGTACTAGTAGGAAAACTTCCCAACTTTGTGTCCTCATCTTCCACTGTGTGACCTTGAACAATAACATGACTACTCTGGTGCTGATGAGATGGAGGTCATGTTGTTAGATCAAGTTTGTGAATATTGAAGTGGGAGACTCTGGGAGAAATGTACTGAGTTTGAAATCGGAGAAGCTCAATCAAATTGTAGCTGCTGTTTATTAGCTGTGTGATTTTGGGCCAGTTTTTTGACCTGTATGCAAATCAATCTTTTCATTTATATGAAAGGAGACAAACTAGCAGATATCTGGGGGATGAAAAGGGGGGTTAGAGCCATTTCCAAGTAGCTAAAGAGCCAAATGTTAAGTTTTCAATCTGAGCATTTATTCCTGGGAAATTGCCAAATGTTCAAATCAAGGCTTCATTTTTTGTTTTCTTGATGGTCTAGACTTAGTGAGGGAGAAAATATAAATGATGCAGTTTAACCTTAAAAGGGGATAATGAAGTTTGTATAATGAAGTCACTTGTTAAACATATGCCAGTATACCTCTATGCCAGCTTAAAATATTTAATGGTACCCCAAAAGTAATGCCAGGTCAGAAGATGGGTACTAATCTCACTGAGAAAGTTAGAATGACTTGAAAGTCTCTAAATAATTAAAACAATAAAGGGGATAGAGTGCCATAAAGAGTTTTTATATAAATCCAAAGAAAAAAATTCAGTGAGTCATAGTAGAACACCAAATTATAAGGAATATATCAACTATTCCTCCTTATCCTTAAGGAGTGTGAGTAGAAAAGATTGCCATGTCCTGAAGAGAACCAAGTTTTGTTAAAATGAGGGAGTAAAAGGGATGTTTTTTGAGTAGAACAAGACATAGGGAAGTTCTGAATAGAGCAACAGTTATAAAGACATAGTTTATTCATCTGCCAACTTATTCCACTATGTTAAGACTGAGTTTGGTGAGAATTAGGGCTCGATGCAGTAGGTACAAATTCTTGGGAGCAGGTACGATGGACATGTCATCTGTCAATCTAAGAACATGAGACTTGGTGACTGAGATAATAAATCAAGTGGAGGAGCAAATCTAAAACAAAAGGACTCACAGAGTTGGATACTCAAGCTTTGAGATGGCATTTGAAATTTCATTGATCTAGAGAGTGGCTTAAATCTCATTACATCTGATCTTTTAGCCCCTGAATATTGTAGGAGTTTGTGGATTATAAGGATTACAGCCAGAGTTCATACCCAGGTGTTCTTATTTCACATCTAGAATTCATTCTACAAATCCCCTACCTCCACCCCCTCCATAGCAAACAGCACATATGTGGCTATTACTATGATATTTAATGAAAATTGTCAAAGATGAGCCTGGAATGTAGATATTCCAGAGCAAGTTAAAACCATGGGTATTGGGAGGGGAAGATGGGAGGCTGGGGGTGAGGGGGAGAAGAGCAGGTCTTGGTTGGGTGGAGGAGGGTTCAGGAGATGTCAAGCTGGATGTAGAGTTTGGTCAGATAATAAGCTTCTTTCTTTCCATCTTGTTCTCTAAATATTGTATGTTCTGTATATGATCTATTGAGTCTTAAATGTTAAGAAGGAAGTTCTTACTTAATTCAGTCAAAGTTGGGTATGTTGACTTGGATATGCTGGATATGAGTGTCACAGAGCTTTAGACCATAGTGATAGTATTTTCAAATGTGATTTGCAATGTCCACCCAGGCCAATCAATCAACAAAACATGCCTTCTGTGTGCCAGGAATAGTGTGGTATTCTATAAATAAACTAGACCTATAACTTCATTGGTATGGAGAAATCCTTCTACTAATTAAAAGCAGTTCTATCTCCGCAATTTATAGATTTGTCTGGAGATTTGAGTAGTTAAGTGATCAATTACTCAAGATCACATAGGCAATTAACTCAGAAGCAGCACTTCAATCCATTTCTTCTTTGCTTTCTCCCCTGTACTGTTGGGTTGTTGGACTCGAGTAGAAAATAAAGCACCCTTGCTGACCACATATTGTCACAGAAAAGTATATATTAACATTATATATGTCCCATTGTGTTTTATTTATTTTGTTAAATATTTCTTGATTAGATGCAATGACAATGTAGACCTATTCATGAGGTACAGGGAGAATGAGATCATTTTGAATTTTAATATCCTAGCCTATTAAAGAGAAAAAAATAAAAGTCTGTGAAAACAAAAATAAGGCATCACAAGAAAGGAACAGTGTTTTTTCCTATTAAATAGCATTTTTTCTAGCTGTTCCATATATGCTGTTGAATTTTTTAAAAAATCTAAATTTTAAATATTCCAATTTATACTAGCCAAGTAATGGTTAATCCAAATAGCCTTTAGCCTAGAATTGAATGATAGGCAGTGTTGTTGATTTTTTTTTCTGTTTGTTTGTTTGTTTTGTTTTGTTTTTAAATCTTGCTATATTTGATGTTCCCTTTTAACTAAAGGCTAAGGCCCAGTGATTTCCCAGTCCCTCCTCCCCCACCCCCCTAATTAGCTCTGATGATAGCAGCTGTTATGTGGTGAGCCACATCAAGGTAATCTGATGCAGTAATGGAAGGAGAATATTTTTTTTTTAAGATTCTCTGAAGCACAACCTCAAGCAATGAGGCATATCTAGGGATTGCTGGAGGGCAAGCACAGCTTCCAGACCTCCCTGGTGAGGCTCAATAAAGAATGAGTTGAGCCTCAGAAGAAGAATCAGCAGCACTGAGAGGCCTTTCTAGCAATAGTTGAAGATATTGCTTGAAGGTTGATTATTATTTTTTTTAACATCTGCAACCATTGTTCTTAATATACTTTCTTTAGACAAGCTTAACCACTGCTTATAATTCCTTCAGCATTCAATCAATATTTATTCAATATTACCAATGTGTGAGCTAAATTCATCATGTACTATCCAAGAAAAGAGCATTACCCTCAATGAGTTTCTATAATGTGTTCTAGACTAGTTATACGGTAAGGAGTATAAAACTGGCAGAGATCAAATAGCTTCTGCCCTCATGTCAATGTTTACAATTTTTTCTCTGTCATCATCCTTTTTTACTTTCATTTTTGGCTTTTAGTACATCCTGCATTATTAATTCATCTTACTTACCTAGACCCTTAAGGTCTATCAGCTCTAAAAATATTTAGTCCATTGTGATTACACTGAAGGGCTTCTTAAACTTTTTATCCTTGTGTCCCATTTTAATCAGAGACACTTTTAAATGATCTTGGGTATTTAGGCGCATAAAATCATTATAAAATACAATATTTATTGATAAATTATAATTTCATATTCCATTTTTATTAAGGAGACCAGTCTTAAAACCATAGTCTGAGAAGATAGGAAGTAAAGGTTGTGTCCAATATAAGGAAGAATGCAAGAAGTATCATAAAATCAAAATAAATAGAATGATTACATCTTCAAAGGAATTTAACAAATAATATAGGCCAGTTTGTAGTAGAAGGGATGATCAGAGAATATTTGTTGCTTGTTTATTGGGCAGCCATTTGGACGATAGGATAATGATGTTTAAAGCTAAATAGATTATAGAAATAAACTACTGCATCCTCATTTTAAAGTTGAGGTTCATAAAGAAACGATGATTTGTGCTAAGTTATAAATATAAGGTTGGACCTTGAAGGATGGATAGAAATGGGAATGATGCAGAAAGGAGGGGAAGTTATTCTATATCTGAGATCTTTAAATTTGTTTGTTTTTCTTTCATGGGCAGAGTATAGTGGTAAATATTTATAATCCAACTCTAACAAAATTGTACACAGGATATATATTTTAGTTGACATTTTGTCTATTACTTTATTAAATCTAAATAATCAACAAAGCAATAAATGAAATTGTTATTTTTAACATTGTCAATTTCTAATGTCTTAATTCTCAACATTGGAAATTTAACAATCAGTTCAACTACTTTTAACTCATTTCTCTCTATGCATCTCTCTGTGTACGTTTCTCTGTCTCTTAATTTAATTTTTGTAATAGTTTTATTTTAATTATTTTCTAAATGCATGCAAGGGTAGTTTACAACAATCCCCTTTGTAAAACTTTGTTTCAATTTTTTTCTCCCTCCCTCTTCTCCTACCCTCTTCCCTAGACAATAAGTAATCCAATATAGGTTAAACATGGACAATTCTTTGAAACATATTTCCATATTCATCATGCTGTGCATGAAATTAAATCAAAAGGAAAAGAAAAAAGAGGGGAAAAAAAGAACAAAGAAACAAAAACCACCATCAAAAAAATCCAAAAAGGTGTGAAAATACTATGCTTTGATCAACGTTTAGTCTCCATAGGTCTCTCTGTGGACGTGGAAGGCTCCTTCCATTACAGGTCTGTTGAAGTTAGTACATTCTTTTTAATGCACAAGTTTGATGAAGTCTTTGTATCCTGTCTCAAAAAAAAAATGTTTAAAAGCATATAGAATTAAAAATAAACATTTATTTTGAAATATGATCAGCAAATTATTTTAAAAAATAAATTCACAGGTCACCCTGAAATCTCTCCAAAGAACAACTGGGGAAGGGTGGAACCAATAATATGAACCTTTGTGCTAGATGGAACAATCATAGATTAGATACTTTAAGATATTACACAAACTTATTTACTGCTAATGAATTATAAAAAAAAAAAAAACAAAGAGAAAGTCTAATGCCACGGAAAGGACATTGACTATATAGTAAAAACCTTAAGCATGACACATTTCACCATTTTTTTTAGCTCTATCGTTATGTTTATATTTTCACCACCTTGTGTAGCAGTTGGCCAATGGTAAGCACTTAATTATAGCTTCTGTCATCATGAAGAAAGCATTTTTGTAACTTGTAAAACCCTATAAATATGGATTATAAGAGTTTAATAAAAGAAACTCCTTAGTGAGAGTGTGAGGGAAGGATACTTCAGTGATGTATCTCATCCTTGAAGGATAAGTGAGTTTGCCAGATAATATATTTCATGTTCTGAACTCAAATTCAAATCTTCTCATTACAATATTCTTATTAAGCTAAGGAGGATTGCAGGTAGTCAAGTTGAGTTGAAATGAATGGTATTTGTAAGGATTGGGGAAATCGTAATGTTATTGAGTGAATTTAACTGTTTTACTAATGAGGAAATTTAAGTCCTAAAAAGAGTAAGATTATTGCTCTAGGTGAGAGTCAATCCCTAAAGTGGGATTATGTTGTTTACTTTACTAGAAACATAGCTAGCTCAGGGGTCAATCATGAAGAGTATTTAATGTCAGGCTAAGTTTAAACTAATTCATCTGGCAATGGTGAGCTATTGATGGTTTCATAACTATTCCCACCCCCCAAAAACATTTATTTTGACATTTTTTAAAAATTTATTTCTTATTTTTATTAAAGCTTTTTATTTGTAGAACATATGAATTATTTTTCAGCATTGACCTTTGCAAAACTGACATTCATTTATATAGAGAATATTCAGAAAAGTTGCCTACCAAAACACATTGGTGCTTGCCACACGATTTTAAGTCCTAGAAAATTGCTTGGGGACTCAGTGACTTTCCCAAGAACAAACAGCTGGCATATGTCAAAGACAGGACCCTACTTTTCCCCGACTGAAGCCAGCTAACTGCATTTCTCTTGCATCTTATGTTCAATCTTAAACATGCCCTTTTCATATTTTAATTTGTTTGGAGGTAGACCTCCATGTCATTTTCTGGTCATTTCCTAACTGTACTGTTTTGTTTATACACCCCCTCCTCTGCACACCCCATCTAACTCTTCTGTATGTTGTCCTTGCCCATTAAAACTTAAACTCCTTAAACACTGGAACTAGGTTGTTTCCTTTATTTGTATGGTCCTTTGTTAGCATGGTGCCTGGAACATAGTAAATGCCCAATAAATGACTTTGGATTCAAAGTACTTTTTTCCTTTAAAATACAAAGCCAATGCTTCTGACCAGCCATTTATAGGGCAATCAATCAAAATCCAAACATTTACTAAGGGCATCCTCAATGTGAAGCACTTTGGCCCATAGAGAAGGGATTGGAAAGGTAAGGAAGGTATGAGGTTGTGAAGACTCTCAAAGGTCAAATGGAGGACTTTCTATTTTATCCTGGAAATAACAGGGGATCACTGGAGTGTGTTAAGAAGAATCGGGGATGGAAGGCGTGACATGTTCAGATCTGTGCTTTAGAATAATCACTTTGGCAAAACTGTCTCTTTCTAGATAGATTGGGGTGATGAGAGACTACATTTCAACTTCCTTTTTTTGCTATACTGGCAGATCTAGTGACCCCTGGCATATATTAAAAAGATTACTTACTAAGGTAAAGAGTATAATCTATGTCCATGCAATGGAACAAAGCTATTTGGCCTACATAGGCATTATCCTGATGATTTTGGACTAATTAACACAGTTGTTCAATGGGGTAATAAATGAGACTATCTAATGTGTTTGAACCTTCACTTTTTTTTGCTTGTTCTGTAGTTCATACTTTGCAATGGATGTCTGAAAAATGATCTGCATCTGCCCCACTCAGCACTCTGTCACAAAGAGAAAATAACTGCTTATTCGATTTCTATATTTACTGACACATTGGGAGTCAGCAAAAGAATTTTGATCTCCCTTAGAGATATTTAAGGAGATCAGAGAACCTCCATGTTCTGTGTGGTTTAAGTATTTCTTTGTCTTGAAAATGGACACCTGCATCAAACTTGAGATATGTTCTAGCTTGAGGAATATGTGGCCAAACTTATTGCTTTTAACAGGGGGAGATGTTGTCCAGGAATATCACGTTTTCTTTAATTGTTTGAAAAATCCTGTAATAGAAGAGACTAAAAGCAAATGTTTATTAGAAATGAAACTAGAAATTTTACTCAGCTTTGAGTTATAAAGTTCATATAATGAGAAATAACTGTCACTCTGAGTAAACTATGGAATATAATCCAAAATATAATTTTTAATTACAATTGGCATTTCTGAATGCAGTGCTTGCTGGCAGCCATCTGTTTGAAAAGTGACATTAACTATATGAAGAGCTCGATGTGAAAAGTTGTAATTTACCAGTCTGCTTTAATTCAATGAAAGTTTAACAAGATGAGAACTTCAAAGTTTGCTGCTCTATTAACCTTTGGAAGGAAGGAAGGACTCTCTTTTTTTTTTCCATTTGAAATTATTCCTTCCATTTTCAATACAGTTCCACACCAAGAAAACATGAAGTAAGCAAGTCAGTGTGTTTACAAAGCACTGGAAGATAACAAGGAAAGGAGGGGGAAAGTTCCTGTCCTCAAGGAGTTCCCAATCTAATGAGTGAAAAGAAAATGCAAAGGGTTATGTGCAAATAAAATATACATACACAAATATATATAATGTGTGTGTTTTCCCCTTCCTGTACCTATCCCATCATGTGTTCCCAGTGGCTGGAGTTGAGAAATTGGGATATTACTTGCTCTTCTTGCAACCTCCAAGCTCTCCCTCTACCATTATCATTCAGTAATCTCTCCTCTTTTAAAATACAGTCAATTTCTAACTACTCCCATATGAGAGATTTTGTAGATGACTCTCTCTTCCCCTCCTTATCTCACATCATTTTGTCTTCTTTCTTCTACTATTTCCTCTATCGCTCTTCCATAAAGAAGCAATCCTCTTCCTTTTCAAAACAAAATCATGTTTGCAAATAATCCCCCTTCTCCAGATAAATTATTCCTATATCATCCCTGATCTTTTTAATCTTCGGTTCTCCCCTGTCTCCTGGCTGATTACCTACTGATGACTATGCCATCCTAAACAACCACACATAAGCTCACTTGATCAATTTGTCCAAACTAGCTGTCAGAACATGACTTCCCCCTCTCTTGTAACTAAACTCATTTAGGCAGTCATCATTTTTTCTTCCTCCTTTCCTTATTCTTTTCTTCTCTCTCTACAATCTGGCAACTAATGTCATCATTTAATTAAAAATGTTCTCTCTAAAGTTACCATTGATCTTTAAATTGCCAAATGTAATGGATTTTCCTTAGTTCTCATACTTGTTAACCATTCTGTGGCCTCTGAAACTGTTGGTCACCTTCTCCCTCCCTTTTACTTTCTTGATAACAATTTTCTTTCTGGTTCTCTGCCTGTTTATTCCTCATCAGTCTCCTTTGCTCTATCTTTATAAAGTAATGCTTGCTAACTGTGGATGTCCCACAGGGATCTGACTTGTATTTTTTTTTCTTGATTTATACTTTTCCTGGAGATCTACTATCAATTGACTTATTCTATATATGTGCCTATAATTCTCAATTCTCTGTAGTCCTACCTCTTTCCTAACCTACAGAACTGCTTCTCTTGTAGTCTATGGGACATGTTGAACTGCATATGCTATAGACAGCTTAAATTCAATCTCTCCCAAACAGAACATATTTTCTTTGTGTTAAAACATGCTTCTCTTCCAAACATGTTTATTACTGTTAGGAGCAACATTATTTTCCCTGCAACTTAGCTTCATTTCTTAAGTGCTATTTGACTTTTTACTATCCATCAACCATTATAACTAATTTTGCTGTTGGTAAATTTTACCTAAGTAAAAATTTTTTGTTTACTCCCTTCTCTTTTCTGACCCTGCAGTCTTCCTCCCTTCCTGAAGGCCACTAAAGCCACCTTTTGGTTAGCTGCACTTTCTTAGATCTATAGCCATTCCTGTCCTTTTTTCCATTCACCTGTCAAATTGATCTTCCTAAAGTCTAATTTTTGACTCCATCTTATTCAATTAAGTCATGTGGCTATTTATTATCTTTTGAATTAAATACAAAACCCACTGTTTGGCTTTGTAATCTCTTTATAACCTGCCATTCTTCTACTTTCCTTGTTTTCTTATATCTAACCTACAAAAACTACATAATCAAGTGATGAGAGAAAATCTAATTTCAGCTGGACATTTTTTTTGGTTGTCCTCCATGCCTGAAGTTTCTCATCCCTACCTTCTAGTTTCCATGCATTGCTTAAAGTTCCATTTTAAATCCCACTTTCTACTACAAGTATTTCTTGATACCCTTTAAAGCTAGTGTTTTCCTTCTCTTAATCACTTTGAGCTTACTTGAAATATCTTCTCTGCACATTTGTTTTTGCATTTGTATTCAAAATTAGACTGGGAGCTTCTTAAGAGCAAAGGCTGTCTTTTCCATTTCTTTATTTCCAGTGCCTGGTGTGGTTCCTAGCACATAATAGCGATTTAACAAGTACTTATAGACTGATTGAAATTGTGTAGTGTTTTAAAAGTCAAACAGAAAATTTAACATTTGATCCTGGAGGCTATGTGTCATGGTCTAATCTGTTCTGTAGGAAAAACCCTTGATAAGTGAGTAGAGGTTGGACTGAAGTAGTGAGAGACTTGAGGCCGAAGGGCTAGCCAGAATGCTATAGCAACTGCCCAGACATGAACAAGGGTGAAGTGTCAGGAAAAGTAAAGAGAGTAAAAATAAAATATAGCATAAGATGGCATGAGAGTAGAATTTATAAGATTTGAGAATATACTGGATCTTGGGAGAAGAGACTATGGACAAAAAAGACAGCTAACTTGAAAGCATAGGTGAGGGATGGTGGTACCTTTTATGATAGGAAAATATGGTAGAGAGGAGACTTTGGGAAATAGATTAGTTTGGGGCTTGCTAAATTGAAAGTATCTCGAGATATCTAGTTTAAGATGGACAATAGTTAGAAAGCTAGTACTAGAGGTAAAGAAAAAGTTAAGAATGGATGAATTGATCTGAGAATTATCTCCATAAAAATGATAATTGAATTCATAGGAGATGATAAAACCACAAGTGAAAAGAAAAGAGACAAAAGGACTAGGAAAGAGCTTTGGAAGACACTCATAGTCAGAAGGTACAACCTGGTTGAGGATTTAGCAAAAGAGACAGAGAATGGTCAGACAAGCAAAGAACTAGGAAAGATCAGGTTTTTAAAAAATTAATACAGTATCAAATGTAGAAGGAAAAAGGTGATCAATATTTTCAAAGCTGTAGAGAAGGCAGGGAAAATGAAGATTAAGGAAAGCCCATTAGATTTGAAGAATTTTTTTTTGTCTTTAAATTATTTTTTTTTAATTTTGTAATAGTTTTTTTTTTTATTTTCAAAATACATGCAAGATAGTTTAACATTCACTCTGGCAAAACGTTGTTCCAAAATTTTCTCTATCCCTTTCCCCCACCTCCTCCCTTTCTCAGCAAGTAATCCTATATAGGGTAATTACGTGCAATTCTTCTAAATATATTTTCACATTTTAGATGTGAAAATTAAGGGAACATAGAGAGCACATACTGTCGTTTTTTCTTTTTACTATTCTTAAAGCTTTGCAAGTACTGTACTTTAAATATTTTGTATTCATTTTTTATAGAACTTTAGTTTCCAAAAAAAAAAGCTTTACAAATGTTCATTTGACTTTTTCAAAAACCCTATGAGATAAATGCAATTATTATGCCCATCTGGTAATACAAGTGATATATACATGATGCAGAATGGAATCCAATTCTTCTGGTTTACAATTCTAACAGTTCATAAATCGCAACACATTTTCTACTGTGGATAATAAATATGGAGGTGGGAAGGAGAAGGAGGGGAAGGGTAGAGAAAGAGTTCTGAAAACTGATGATTCAACTTAAAGACTACTTCTAGTATATCACTTTTTGCCTTTGATTTAGTAATAAGATTATGTGGGTCATGATTGTAAGTGCTAATCTTCAAAGAGGAGTATTATGTAACAGTGATATTAATCTGCCTTTCATTTTTCCTACACATATACATGTACACATAAAAAGATGTACTCATGTGCTGAGAGTTCTTGCTGCAGTACTGTTAAAGCAAAACTCAAAATGCTGTTATCTGGAAATAGCAAGCTTCAACAAAGCTTATCCAATTGGCATGCAATGGGGGATAACTTGGAGACTTTACTAAATTATTTTTCTGTTGACTTTGCTTATAAGGTAACCATCTATTTTAAAATAAGTAGGTGGAACTGAAGCTAGGCATTCCTCCCCACAGGGATGGTTTTTAAAGTGGCTGGAAATCCAGCCTTGTATAGAATATTATGATTAAATATGATCAAACTGGCAAAACAATATTTTTAGTTTTTTATTATTGTTGTGATGTCTAAAATATGCTTTATATTACAAATGAGATGGTCACAAAACAAGCCCAAAAAGAGGTATCAAAGGACTCCATTTTAAAGCATCACTTTGTCTTCCATATGACAAACTATCAGCAACTTCAGTAGATAGCAAATGCCAGTGATTAATCCCTGCTATTGTTTTGGTAATTGATTTTGAGAATGGCCAAGAATGTATAAAGTGAGGAGTTGTCAAGGAAATCAAATGTTCATAAGGTTGAAAAATCTATAAATATGATATGGTATACTGGAAATAGGGCTGAATTTAGAGTAACAATTCTGACTAATTCCTACCTATATGACCTTGCTTTAAGAGTTTAGATGTTTTTGATGCCCTATTATTTGTTATATAGTGATGCTTTTTACGATGCTAGCACTTATTTTAAAAGAATTTTAATTATCTTATATAACCTGAATCTGCAAATGTACACAATCCTCACACTCCCAGAAAACTATCCTTTGTTAATATATATATATATATATATATGTATGTATCTGCTTATATACATACACATATACATGTATATAATATATACATGCATATATATACACACATATACAAATATATGTATATATATATACATATTTTAAGAGGTGAGATATTCACTAACAAAAAAACTCTGACACAAAGACTAAATCTGCAGTTCCTAGTCTCTGCAAAGAAAATGGTTTGCATTTTCAGAAATTTTTTTGGGGGGGCAACCAAAAGCAATCATTATAATCTCACAATATTCTATTTTGATTGTTTACTTGCTACTGTATTTCTATTGTGATTGCAATTGATTGTTTTCTTGTTTTAAGTAACTTAACTGTTTACCTATCCAAAAAAAATTCCTATGGTTTTGTAGTTTGGGCTTAGATAATATTTATTGATGTTTAAATTGTTATTAAGTTTGTGTGGCATGTTGTCGATGAACAAAATGTAGCAATCTTATGGTGAGATTAGCTTTCTAGAATATTAACAAGGGATTAATAGATATAAGGGATGAATTGTCTAAGGTTGTTACATAATACACAAGTTTTTGAAATATTGAGGCACTTGCTAATATTAGTATAGACATAGTCTAAACATTAATTTTTGTAGGGTTTTTTTGAAGTATCAATGTTGAGACTTGGACTTTAGAATGAAACTTGGATTTATTAGTTTTTGTTTGTTTTGTTTTGTTTTTTACTATGGGGATTATACGTTGGATTGAAGACATTTGAGTATAGTCATTAAATTAGTATACTGGATTGGTAAAATTATATACTTGCTGATATTCCAGCAAATTACCAATACACAGAGAGAATGATTGATTGTGAATGGTATACTGAATTCATCATAATAGTGTAGTATTAAACATAAGAATATTGCCTGAGTCTCAGGTGCATATAGAATAGAGGAAGAAAAGCACTGATGAATGAAAGTAGAAGCAGATTATTTATTTATGAAGATTCTAAGTTTTTTTTTTCCTTTCTGATGAGGTCAAACCCAAACCTAGTTGAACATTTCTTAACTAGCATTCTTCCATTAGGATAACAATGCTTTACAAATTAAAATGCTGAGAACCCAACTTCTCTCATGAATTATTTTATTTTGTGAACTTACACCTTCCCATTTTGCTCTGGTTAGAAGCACAGAAGCCCTTCTTAAACTCTATCCCACTTTGAATCAGCAAAGAAGCTTTGACCTTTTTCTATTTTCAAAGTGAGCCGCTTTTACCCTTCTTATATAGACTTTTGTTGTTGTTCATTTGTTCCAAATATGTGTGAATCTCTGACTTCACTTGGGAGTTTTTTCTGGCAATTCCTGAAGTGGTTTGTCATTTCCTTCTCTAGCTCATTTTCCAAATGAAGAAACTGAGACAAATAGGGCTAAGTGACTTTCTCAGTGTTACACAGCTAATTATCTGATGCTGGATTTGAATTTGAATCATTTGCAGACTAGAAGCCCCTAATTCCAGAGTTGATCATATTGGTGCAAGGTTTACTGGTTACTTAATCACTTTAGCTTGGCAGAACTCGGAGATCCCAAGCTCAACTGATCCACAAGCTACTTATCAGTAGCAAGGAATAAAAGTCTGTGCCATCATATTCAGATTTATTCAGGTTTAAGGGAACATAGTCCAGCCAAAATATTAAAAATTAGAAACTTTTGAGACAGCTAAATAGTACAGTGAATAGAATATTGGCCTTGAAGTCAGAAGGAGCTGAATTCAAATATGGACTCAAACATTTAACACTTTTTAGCTATGTGATGCTGGGTAAGTAACTTAACTCTAATTGCCTTACCAAACAAACAAACAAACAACAAACAAAAAAAATTAGGAATTCTCAGACTAAAATCTGGCCCAAAACAATAATAAAATTTGCTTTTCCCCATATACTTCACATAAAATTTAATCCTTAGAAAGTATCCAAACTTTTTATAGTAATTATTTGTGTAACTAACTCAGTAATATGTGTAAAAATGTGCATTTAAAAGGCCAGAGTAGGCTAGATGGAAGATGTACTTTATGATATCTCTTACGTTAGAATATGTGAGTAAAGTGGAGGAAGGGATGTTGTTCTTGTTTTTTATACCTTTAAAATTTCCACAATTTTTATACTTTCTTTTTTTCCCTCTACCCACATAAGTATTCTCATGCATCGTTGAGTATAGATATTTTCCTCAGGAGTTACTATCCTAATTATTCTGAAACTGAAGTCTGTTTATACCACAACCCAGAGACCTGTTCTTAATTCTACTTCAGATAGCCAACAAAGCTATACTTAGCTTGCAGGAGAAGCAGGCACAAAGAGAGGGAAAGGGTCAACAAAATTATTGCTTTTGAGTAGATGATAGGATGATTTACTTAAGAAAAACCTACAATTTAAATGAAAATTAATTGAAACAATTACTTGAGCAAACTAGCATTATATAAAATACACTCAAAGAAGTCTTTGCTTTACTCTGTTACCAATAAAGCCCAGAAGGAAGAGAGAGAAAAAAATCTCATTCAGAATAACTACCTGAGCTGTAAGATATTTAGAAGATACATAGAAGATACATGAGTTGAATACAATATTATAAAATATCATCTATAAAATGTTCTGTATAGAAATACAATCCCAGATACCTGGAAAATTGTTAATTTGACATGAATAAGTTGAGTCAACATAATAAAATTGACAATATATTCTAAATTAATTCACATTAAGTGATGTTCCGATCAGATTACCAAAGGAATATTAATTTCTGATGAAAAATAATAAAGAAATTCATAGGAAGAAACGAGAAGTCCCAAAAGCTCAAGTATTAATGGGGTGTGGGAAGTAGTAAGTAAATATCTCAGTACCTAATCTCAATTTCTATCATAATGCAATAATAACTTAGTGATCTGGTTTTGATCCAAATAATAAGTTTATTTTTTATTAATGGAAAAAAAAGTCTCTCAATGGAAGAGATTGTTATATAACATAAAAAAAAAATTATGGTGATATGGATAAATTCTAAGACTACAGTCATTGGGGAAACAACTTGTCCTTTGACAAAACTTCCTAGAAAAATTAAAAAAGAAATGAGATATATTATTTGTATTATGTACCATGTAAATTTAACAGATATAAAAGGTCATGCCATAAATAAACTAGAGAAGTAAGGGAGAAATAACCATTACTTTCTAGGGATAGTTTTCCTAATCAAATAAAAGCTAGATAGTCTAATAGAAGACAAGAATGACAATTTTGGTTGCATGCAAATTTTAAAACTTGCTGTACAACAAAAGGAATATAGTTAATATTATATTGAAGTCAGCTAAATAGTGGGGTGGTGCTCTGTGAAGCAGGTTTCTTTTATCTAAATCTCATAGACAAGATAGAGCTAATTAAACATTAAAAGCCCAAGACATACACAGTTGTGGAAGGTACAAATCCAAGCCATTAACAATATATGAACATGTTATAAATCACTGAACATTTGAGAAATAAAAAATTAAATGAACTTTGTACTACCATCTCAACAATTGGATCAGGATAATATAACCCAAAGTAGAGAATTAAATTTATTGCTTATAATTTGTTGTTTATTATTTATAGCTGTCCCACTCTTGTGCTGTTAATGAAACTAAGAAAACAGCCATTCCAGAAAGAAAGTGGCAATTATACCCTCAAATTTGCCAAACCATAAACTCTTTGACCCAGTTGTATGTTACTGGGGCTAAATGTACAAAAATATTTATAGCAGCTCTTTTCATATTAGTCTCAAAAGAGAAAGTAAAGGATTGCATTCTATTGTAAGATTATGGGTTTTTTGTCCTCCCTTTTCTAAAAGGACCATGATATCAGATGTTGGCAAGACATGCAAGTGAATTGGATTGAAGTGAGGGAGGACTGTGCAAGGTCACCTGCTTCAGTTTCCCCTCCCGAGCCTTCTGGGTGCAGTGGAAAGACAGAGATCAAGACGACTGGACAAATATTATTGTGCCATAAGAAATGATGACATAGGTAATTACAGAGGCAATAGACTGGAACTCCATGAACTAATTCAGAACTAGAATAACAATTTAAATAACACTATAGTTAAAAGTAAAAAAGAAACAAACAAAAACCACCAATGTGATCAAAGTAATTATTTAGAAATCAAGAAGACTAAAGATGAAATATTCCACTCACCTAATCAAGATGGGAACAGAAAATGTAGAGACTAAAAGCATTTAGGGGTATGGCCAATTTGGAAACTTGGGCTGAACTCTGTCTTTAATTTAAAAAAAAAAATGATGGATGAGTGGTGTTTCAATGGTAGGTTTATAACGTCAAGAGATCTAGATGAAATATAGCAACATGTTAAATAAGAACCTCTGAGGAGAATTAGGGGGAGGATGGCAACAGAGCCAAACTCTATAAGGAGTAGATATCCTAGAAGTTACATTGCCGGGGGATAATATTAGATCAACTGGATCACAGATCCATTTTAATGTTATGGAAACATTAATTCTCCCAAGTGCTTCACAATTCCTCCTGCCACCCAAAGCCTTTGGACTCATAATTTGTTGCTTATGACACAGCACTGACAATAGAAAATATGTCTTTGCTTAATCTTACAATTTGTAGCACCATTTATTAAAGCAGAACTAAGTAATAATCTAACAAGATTATATTTATATAATAGATTATGGAGGATAAGATGCCTTCTATTGAAGCAGGTAGGGAACTTTGTCCTGTATTCTTACAATCAGTCCCACCATATACATATTAGCTTCTTAAAGACAAACCTTTTCCAAAGGCTTGCCTCTCTTAAACTGAGCAAAGTTAAGCTGGAGAGGGTCTCAAAATATGAGTGTTAAAATTTGTAGCCAGAATTCAAAATCCCTTGCTAATCTTTTTCAATTAAGTCATATTGTGCTCCTTAGTAGCAGCAAAGGGTTAATTCAGTTCAGTGGGGCATTATTTTGCTTTTCACCACCAATCTTGATCATTAGAGGTTATAACACATTAGGATCTTATAGAGACTGTTTTGTGGTCAGAAAGAAATTACCAGAGGTATGTGGATTACATTTATTCCTCAATAAATATCCCTAGCCTTTTAAGTCTTTCATATGTCCATTCCAAGGCAGAGTGGATAGAGTGCTGGGACTGGAATCAAGAAGTCTGTTCAAATATGGCCTTAGACATTCACTAGTTGTGTGGCCATGGGCAAGTCAATTAACATGGTTTGCTTCAGTTTCCTCATTTGTAAGATGACCTGCAGAAGGAAATAGGAAACCACTCCAAAAAAGAATCCCAAATGGGATCACAGTCAGATGACTGAGATAACTCAACAGCAGCAAAATTTTATTTCAAGGACTTTCGAATCAAGCCAAAGTATTATCCATCAAGCTAATAGCCAATTATCAGTTCAAACTTCATTAATACCTCTTTGAATCAAAGAGTATAATTGAAGAGACTTGATCAACTTAAGAGAAGACAGATATAAAGAAACATTTTTTAAATTCTTGAACACCAATTTTTTTTCCTTTTAATGGAGTCAAGAAAACATGCTTTTATTGTTGTACAATTACACAGCTCAAAATTAAAATATCCGTTCAAGAATTGACTATTTACAGAATGAGCATATAGCCTCGCTGGGATCTTAGAATATTTTAGATGAGTAATTAAAATATAAGCTCTGTTACTAAAATGTGTGCAAGAGTTCCTTTAGCTTATTCAAATCCAGATACATGAATCCTGGGGCTCGATTCTGGGGGAATATGTCCAAGCAGTTAAACTTTCATAAAGTGACAGCAATCCCGCAACTCGTGGGAAAATTGACTTTTCCATAAGTCATAATTATGAAAGTATTTTGCATGGCAAGATGTATATAAATATTCTGGTTTTGATATGGGAAACCAACATTTCTACCATCAGCTAAATGGAGAACAAATCAAACTGAACCAATTATTATATTAGTATCAAGTTGTCATAACAACAAATTTAGTTTAGTATAATAGACAAACCTAAGCAGTTATGTCACTCAAGAGCCCTTAGGTGAAGTTCATATCAATTTAATAGTCTTAGGTAGATGTTGCCATATGTAGAATTTCTTTGAATTGCTGTTTTGTCAAGGACACCAATGTTTTTCTCACTTACATTGGAAACCTACCTCATTCTCTACTTGCCATTTTCACTGAGTCCCCTTATAGCAATATAACTTGCCAAATCTTGTAATTTCTATGAGATTTCATTTTTTCAGTACCAAGAAGTGGCAATATCAATAAAATCTTAGGGCTTTCTAGTAACTCTGTGATCAAATACAAGTACTTACTTGGCATTTAAAGACTTTCACTTCGCTACCTGACCTCAACTTACTTTTCTAGCTTTTGTACACAATATATTTTTTATACTCTCCAACAGAGTAAAATTGTTTGTCAAACACAGAACACAATATTTCATTTCTCAGCTATTGAGACTTTCTCCCATAATTGGAATAAATTTTCTTATCTTTCATAACCTTTTTGAATCCATCAATACTCACTTCAAGCATTATTTTTCTACAAAATCCCATTCCTGGACCCTGGCCACCTGCTAATGACCCCTTTCCTCAACACACACCAAATCACCTTTTTGCCATCTTCACACCATGTTGTTTATACTCCAACCATCCCCTTTCTTTCTCTTCCAACAGAGGTTGGACTGCCCAATTATCATTTTATACAGAAGCAAGTCTCTTTCATGTGGCTAACTTCCAACTCCCTTCAAACTTCCCTTTATTTGGAATCAGGACACAAACAGAAGTTGAATTTTAAAGAGAGCCAAGTGGCTTGCAAGCAAGGATGTGTGCTGGAGCCCAGAACCTAATAGGAGGGACTCAAGGTGGCTAAGATCTAAATATTTATACCTGTGACTATTTAGTGAGATACAACCTTGACCATGAGGGGTAGGGGTAAAGGTAATAATGTGATAAATGAGGCTAAGATCATCCAGAGTATTAAAGGATTATTATTATTATCCCAAGTTTAGGGCACACAGGCTACTTACTAGGCCTTAGATCTGGAAAATAGGGTGTCTCCTTATACCTTGACAACACACACCCATATATGTGTATGTTTTATATATGTACATGTATGTATATATGTAGATACATGTGTGTTGGCTGTATAACATGTGTGTATGTAATGCATATTTAGGTGTTATTTATGTATACATACACACACGAGTGTGTGTGTGTGTAGGGAAAGAACTGTTTTATTTTTGTCTTTCACAAAACAGTTTTATAAGTAATTATTTTTGATTCATAAAATGTGAGCTCTTTAATTGGTTTACTTTTTAATCTAGAAGTTACTTAATATCTCTGGACTCTTAGCTTCCTGACTTGTAAAATGAGAAAGTTAGGCTTTACAATTTCCAAAGTTCCTTTCAATTCTGGAATTTGAAGACCTTCTTAATGACAATGAGGTTTAGGAAAGGAAAAAAAGTTATTTCACTTTGATATAAATCTGATGCTTTGGTAAATAAGATAAGAAAGGCTTTAAGACTTTCTTCTTTTTCTCATTTCTAAAATATATGAAAAACTGTGTCAGATTTATAAGAATGTTATTTCTCAATTGATAAATGATCAAATAATATGAACAGGCAATTTTCAGATGATGAAATTAAAACCATCTCTAGTCATAGGAAAAATGCTCTGAATGCAAATTAAAATAATTCTGCATTAACACCTCATACCTCTCTGACTAAGATGATGGGAAAAAGATAATGATAAAAACTGGCTGGGAAGTGGAAAAACTGAGACACTAATGCATTGTTGGAGTTGTGGACTAATCCAACCATCCTGGAAAAGAATCTGGAACCATGCCCAAAGGGCTACAAAACTCTGCATGCTTTTTTCCCAGCAGTGTCACTACTGCATCTGTATCATAAAGGAGAGAGAAGGACCCACATCTGTAAAAATGTTTGTAGCAGATCTTTTTATGGTAGTAAAACAATGGAAAATGAGTAGCTATCCCTCAATTAGGGAAGGGCTGAACAAGTTGGGGTGTATGAAGATAATGGAATACTATTGTTCTATTAAAAATGATGAACAAGCTGATTTTAGAAAACCTTGAAAAGATTTACATGAACTGATGCTGAGTGAAACAAGCTGAACCAGGAATGCATTGTACACAATAATAGTGTGATGATCAACTCTGGAAGGCTTGGTTCTTCTTAGTGATTCAGTGATCCAAAGCAATCCCAAATGACTTTGGATAGAAAATGCCATCTGCATCCAGAAAAAGAACTAAGGAGACCAAATATAATTCAACACATGCTATGTTCACTTTTTTCAGTTTTTTTTTCCTCTTCCATGGTTTTTTCCCCCTTTATTCTGATTTTTCTTTCCCAACATGACTCATAAAGCAATGTATATTAAAATAAATACATTTTTAAGAAAGGTATTTTCTTCTTTGTGGAAGGTAGAAGAAATATTAATTTAATTCATGAATGCCATGACTTAGGAATATAAGTATAAGTGTCATGAACCATTATCATAGAGTATAACTAATCTTTTACTGAAGAAATAGCTCCTAAAATTATTAGGGTCATAGCATGTTGGGATTGGAGCAAGCATTGGTACATGCTTGTCAGGATTCATATTAAAAACTTTAAAAATACTTAGAACTAGAATTTTCCTTGACTCTACTTATTTCCCTCATGCTCCAATATAACAACAAGCAATTTCTGAGAACTAGAGAAGTTTAGAAATGGAATTCATAGTTAAAAGTTTTATTTTGCAATATGTTTCACCATTTACTGATTGGGAGAAGTATTTCTCACTGTGTCAGCTTTATTGGACAATGGTTGTGTGATTTCCAGTTTTGTTTTGAATAAACATGTTTTTACAGTATCTTCTTCTGAAGATACCTATAAAGTAAAGCTATTCTTCCCCTCCCTTAGTTGAAAGCAGAACATGAAGCTTTAGAATCATAAAACTGTATGATGAGAAAAATCTGTCTGCTTCCTATGGGATATTATGTCACTTCAACTTGGCATAAGAGTTACTAGATATTGAGCTATTTTTCAACCTTTCCATGAGCCAATGGCCTCTCAATAGTTAGACCATCAGTAATATTTTTTACAACAGTCCTGAGGAAGATTTGAAAGAGACAATGAAAACACATTTTTGAAAATCAGTGACTCCAATTACTTAACATAAATTGTACCCCATTCCAGGAAAAGGTCAAACATAATGCTGCCCCAAGATCTACTGCAGTTTATATCTAGTGCAAAACCTATATGTGCCTCTGTTCTGTCTCAAACCAGGGAATTTGACACTATCTATGATGTGTTCTGTATGACTGTAAGTAAATGCCATGTGAGAAGCAATTTACTACAGATTTCAAGTAAAAACAATTTGATCTGGTCCCCCTGCGTTAGATGCCTGACCCTGAAATAAAATGATTACAATCTGTATCTCAAAAATTAAGAAAATTTAAAATAAAAAATATATATTATCTGCTGAATTCTGTCAATGGAAGCAAATTATCTAATGATCCAGTCAATCCAAATTTTTTAAATCCCATGCCTTTGTTTAACTCTCTTTTTGATATAGTCTATTGATCATATCAACACAATTAGTTATTATAATAGATGTTATTTTAAAGTTAAATATTTTCTCCTCCTTGGGCCTCAGTTTTCTAATTTGTCAATGAGCAAGTTAGCCTAGATCTGGGATTCTTTACCTGTGACATTTACACATTATTTTTTCCCTAAACTTTTATAACTTGATTTCAAAAATAATTGATTTCCTGATTTCTTTAGCTGACTGTGTTGTTGATTTTTTTTTTAATTAAAGCTTTTTATTTACAGAACATATGAGTGATTTTTCTACATTGACCGTTGGGGGGAAAAAATTGTTCCAAATTTCTCCTCCTTTACCCCCTCCCCTCCCCTAGATGACAGGTAGTCTAATACATGCTAAATATTAAATTATATGAGAAATCCAATATATGTATACATATCTATAGTTATCTTGCTGCATAAGAAAAATCACATCTAGAAAGAGGAAAACAAAACAACCTAAGAAGGAAAATATAATGAAAGCAAACTTTCACAGAAAGCATTAAAATGCTATGTTGTGGTCCACACTCAGTTCTCACAGGCCTCTCTCTGGATGTATATGACTTTCTTCATTGCTGAATAATAGGAACTGGTTTGAATCGCCTCATTGTTGAAGAGAGCCATGTCCATCAGAATTGATCATCATAGTCTTGTTGCTGTGTATAATGATCTTCTGGTTTTGCTCATTTCACTTAGCATCAGTTCATGTAGGCCTCTCAAATCATCTTGTTGATCCTTTCTTATGTGTTATTGATTGTTAACGGATTGAAAATGCTTAAATCAAAACAAATAAGAATAAAAGCATTATGGTAAGCTTTATCATCTAAGAGTTTGGAGTTTAAAAGCAAAACAAAGAGACTTTTGCTTCATATTCTACCTATATTTCTTAACACCTGCATGATCCTGAGCAAACCCCTTAAACTTTTTGGTGTACATCTTTCTCATCTTCAAAATAAGACCTTTAAAAGGCCTCATTGGAAAAGTTCCCAAAAACCCTTCTTGACTTCTTGAGATTTAGAAAAGTAAGGATTCTTTTATTCTAGTGTGGGAGAAATGCATATAAATGAATAATGGAAAGTAGCTATTATTGTACACATTTAATGATACGGTCTAGGAATCATGCTAATATTAATGACTGAATCAAAGCCTAGAAATGATGGGGAGATCTTGAAAGATATAACATAGGAACAGGGGTTCTGGTTGATCTTACTACACAGAATAGTATCAAAGATGTCCTTAATAATGGGATATGTCTTTTTTCTGATCATCAACCTTGCTATTCTCAAAGTTCATCATTAAGGTATCAAGGGATGCCAGGTAAGAATTCTGTTTTGCAAAGAGAGGTTGGCATAGAAAATCAAGAAGGATTTCTACTATGATGTGGAGATAGAATGTATTTTAACACTTTCTCCTAATTTTTCCCTAGTTTACTACAATCCTTTTTAAAAAGCAGAAGGGAAGCACAAGAAAATACTTTAAAATTCTATATTTTTATTTCTTGTGATTCACTGAAGTCAAAGAATTCATGTCATAGTCATGGAGAAATCTCTCAGTTATGATCATTTACAGATTTAGGATGGCCTTGGGCAGAAGGAATATACCGTGGATCATGCTTTTAGGCATTCTAGTTGTCAACAGCAACAACAGCTGGCATTTACATTACAGTTTAAGATTTGCCTGACAAATTATGTGTTACGCTAGCAGTCTTCAAAAACTCCCAGTCACCTCTTTGAATCTCCCCATATGTGGTAGTTATACTCAATGCTCCTTCAGTACACATCCAAACCAACATAAGCTTAATACCTCACAAATATATGGTCCTGTTTCTATTACAGATACATTCCCTTTGTGGAGGAGAGTCTGGAATGGGGGGGAGAATAAAATCACTGGAATCTGTAAAGGCTGATTTTCTAAAATAATAGAAGAAAACTACCTCTTTCATTTTAAAGCCTAGAAATATAGCTTTCAAAGATACACAGGAGAGAAAAATCTTTTGTTTTAAGGATATTTTATTCTATTTCCCTTCATAACCATAGGAAGTCTGGAACTACACATAAGAAAAGTGATAACCCAGATAGTATTAAGAAGCAACAATATAGAAACAGTTGAGTATCCTGAGGACTTTTTTTCCTGGTCAGAGAACTAAGTTCAATATTTATTATTATTACATTTGAGTGTCTGCAGAAGAGAATTATAGATTTATACCAATTTAGTCTTAACAAAAATTCTTGCAAATTTTGTGCTATAGCAATTGATTGGTCTTGAGCCTTGTTTTGAATTTAGCACACTTAAATAAGAATATATTCTGATAACATGAATCGCCCAGGAGAAAAACTTAGCTAATTATCACTATGCCTTAAACCAAATGTATTTTCAAGTGATAAAAGTACTAACTTTTGCCAGTCAATAAAATATTGCCCTCTTTTCTGACAGAAATTATAGAAGCAATAAAGGAAAACAAAACAAAACAAAACATAACAACCTTAAACAACTACTTCCTTCATATTAGTTTTCCATTTCACAATCCAGTGCACTAAATGGCAAAATCCATTGATGTTAAAATCCATCAGGTTTCAATTAGAAGTCATGTAACATTTGACTGCCTATCAGAATAGTGACAGACTAGATAGCTTTTGGGAAGCAAAGATCTAGCAACAGTGGGTACAAATTGTTCCCTAGAATTTCTTTTAAATATCTAGTTACATATTCCTTTTCAAAATGATTAACTTTCTAGAAAATTCCATATTGCTACTAAATACCAGTAGCTCCTGTGAGTCGTAAACTCATTCAATAACAACCATTGACTCTCCTTTGAGAGCTCTAAAGAATTTGCATTCAGCCTTAATGATGGAGAACCTAACTTGTCATAATTTCCCAAGTTTGAATTGATCTCTTGAAGTGAAGCTGATAATTTGATTGTTCAGTAATGTGTTAGTGCATAATTTCAAAAAGAGAAATCATTTTGTGAAGAAACTAATTAAATGCAAATGAGTATCTTTACCCGATGTTAATAAAACAAAAATACATTTTTTACCATGAAATATAAAAGAAAATAGATGATAAAAGAATGCTATTGGGGGGAAAAAAACACTTTGAAATTATGCCAGGAAGAATTTTTCTCTTTCTACACCCTGTGTTCAGCACACTCCAGGCTCTTTGAAAACCAATTCTATTGCTAACAATTCCTTATTCATCTTCATAATCTTCCTCATATTCTTTCTCTTTCCTGGCACTAGATTAAACCCTATTTTCCTTTGATCACATTTCATACCATGCTAACCTTCTCAATGCTGTTTTCCCCTTCCTTTGCTCAACCAACCCCATTTCAGAGTCAGGATGATTGAACATTTGCTGTCTCTACCATTAGTCCTTTAATATTCATCTTTCCCCATGATTCTGAAGCTTCTGGAAATTAAACCACTATTCATATCATAGATCAGATCCTGGACAAAGTCTTGGGTCTTTATTCCCCCTACTACATTGAATATGCCTGTGGTTATTAGCACCCACTGACTGTTGCAATTGGTACAGTAGATATTCCATCTTCAATCCAGATAAATTCTACAAATCTAACACATGTGTTAGTGAAAATGCTTCCAAATTTGTGCCATGTCATACCAAAAGGGTTGGAGTGAATTATTGTATAAATTGTCCCATTTTTATTTTCTTCTTATTTTCATTTGGTTTTGTCTATATTGGGAAACCAAAGTTGAATTGAGCCAATTCCTTGTTTGCCATCTTCAGAACTGATCTAGATAAGAATAGTATATTATAGCAGTGACTTTCAAGGTTATATGGAATGTTGCCAGAGCCCAAGACAAAAATCTCAAAGTAGATAGCATTTATTAAGTATTTATTATATTCCAAGCCCTATGCTGAATTCTAGGGATACATATACAGTCAAACAAAACAGCTTTTACGTTCAAGAAGCTTATATATTCTAGTGGAGGAAACTTCCCAAAAAAATGGGTGATAAGAAATAGGAGAGATAGCATAGCATATGTGGAAACCTGAACATAAAACCCAGTTCAACCAAAAAAGTTACACTCTGGATGACCTTTCCTCTTACTTTTACTTCTGATTCTTGACTGAAAAGGCAAGGAATAGCAGTTATATTGCATATAACCACATATGGATTCTTCCCTTTACGAGAGTCACAAATAATGTACTTTGACATTCTTGACATTCAAATATATCATGCTGCACAAATAATTGTGGCTGATATCCAAATCATTGATCTTTCTTTTCTATCACCTTGAACCTCTAGATTAGTTGTTAGTGTTTCCTTGCAATACATTTGCAATCCAAGAGTGCAGAGGATAACAATTGATGAATACTCTGAGAGGATAGTAAAAAAAAAAATGGAATCAAATGTATAGCATAGATATTATTGAAGGTAACTTTACTACAGAAATTTGAAGGAAGGAGGAAAGAAGGGGTCGTGGGTACTGAGAATATTAGGAAACTTAAAGAACCCCTGCCAGATGGCTTTAATCTTAGAGATGGAAGGCTTTTTAATTTACTCTCTATGATTTATTTTTTTGTTCTTCTACTTTCTTTTAAAATATATATTTAGAAATAATATAGTTTAGATAGATCTCCTGCCAAGTTCTATAGATGAATTCTCTCCTTGACCATTTTTAGCTGATTTCCAAGGTGATCCTGTTTTTCATGTTTTAATCTAATCCCTCTGGGACAGTTCGAACATTTATATTCTGGACCAGTGTTAGTCTTGGCTGGAGAATTTCTCCATTTGGCAAGGAGAATGAATACTTTTTGCTTTGAGTGGTGTCTGAGACCATTTTAGCTAACCTTTGTGAAAATGGCTTAAGATGAATTAAATTAGTTAAATTTCAATAGGAAATATCAAAATCAATGTTCTTTCCTTTATCGGATTCTAATTTTTATTATTAATTGTATATTTAAATAGGTCTGGCTAAAACAATCTTAATGATATGTCATATTCATTTATTCTCTCTTTCTGGACCTGTCTGCCCTTCTGCCCCTCTATCAACCTTTTAATTTGAAATTTATTTCAGCTAGTTTCTTCCTGATTCCTCACTTTAATCTCACATGGACAGAACTTCATTTTTGTTTTTACGTTTGTACACAGGCACATGCAAACTCACTGCATATAAAATTTTATTCAGTGCTTTCCATATCTAAAGCCTTCCATTGCTCTTTTGGCAGAAAATGGTATGAATGAGAAATTTCTAAATGGTAAACTCTTTTCTTCCTTACTCCTAAACCATATTTTAGCTAGATATATGTAACTAGGGGTATATAGCAAGTCTAGAGCTCCTTATATGTTTTTCTGTATGTGAAGGACTAGGAGCAGCTTCTGGGAGAATTGTGAGTATATATGAGAGAAGTAACTTGTAGAAAAAAACATAGAGCATAGACATTTTGTAATATGTTTATTTTTTTTAATCCATGAGCCATGTGTTGAAATAATAGCAATAATAGCATTTATATAGTACTTACTGTATTCCATGCATTGTGCAAAGTATGTAGCAATTATCTCATTTGATCCTCAAAGCAACTCTATAAGTGTCATTATCCCTATTTTACAAATGAGGAAACTGATGTAAACTGAGGGAAGTGACTTTGAAAAGGTCACCCAGAGGGTAAATATCTGAGTTCTAATTTGTACTGAGGTCCTCCTGATTTCAGGTCTGATACTCTATTTACTGCTCCACAATGATTGGTAGCTGACACATTGAAGTCATGTCACAATTAAGAAAATACATTTGAAGTTATGTAAAACATTTCCATAAAAGTAAGACTTCCCATCATAATGAAAATAAAAACCTTCTGGAAAAATTAAATTAATTTTCCTCTATCTCTTTTTAAATTTTATTTATTTATTTTTTAAATTTTTTATTTTATTTGCAAAACATATGTATGGATAATTCTTCAACATTAACCCTTACATAGCTTTCTGTTACAGATTTTTCCCCCCAACTCCCCACCCCTCCCCTAGATGGCAGGATATCCACTACATGTTAATTATGTTAAAATACTTGGCAAATCAAATATATGTATACATATTTCCAAACTTATCAATGTTGTGCAAGAAAAATCATATCTACAAGAAAGACATATGAGATAAAGGAAACACAAACACAATGTAAGCAAACATCAATCAAGAGTATGAGAATGTTATGTTGTGGTCCACATTTCACATCCCTCTCTCTGGGTGTATATGGCTTTCTTCAGTGAACAATTGGAAGTGGTTTGAAACATTTCATTGTTGAAGAGAGCCATATCCATCAGAATTGATCATCATATAGTATTGTTGTTGCTGTGTATAATGATCTCCTGGTTCTGCTCATTTCATGCAAGTCTCTTCAGGCCTCTCTGAAATCGTCCTGCTGGTCATTTCTTACAGAACAATAATATTCCATAATACTCATATACCATAATTTATTCAGCCATTCTCCAATTGAAGGGCATCTATTCAGTTTCCAGTTTCTAGCCACTATGAAAAGGGCTGCCACAAACATTCTTGCACATGTGGGGCCCTTTCCTTCCTTTATGATTTCTTTGGAATATAAGCCCAGTAGAAATGCGGCTGGGTCAAAGTGTATGCACAGTTTGATAACTTTTTGAGCATAGCTCCAAATTGCTCTCCAGAATGGCTGTATCCATTCACAGTTCCACCAACAATGCATCAGTGTCCCAGCCTTCCCACATCCCCTCCAACATTCATCTTTATCTTTTCCTGTCATTTTAGCCAATCTGACAGGTGTGTAGTGGTACCTCAGGGTTACCTTGATTTGCATTTCTCTGATCAATAGTGATTAGGAGCACCTTTTCATATGACTACAGAGTTTTAATTTCATCCTCTGAAAATTGTCTGTTCATATCTTTTGACCATTTATCAATTGGAGAATGGCTTGAATTTTTATAAATATGAGACAATTCTCTATATATTTTAGAGATGAGATCTTTATCAGAACCCTTAAATGTAAAGCTGATTTCCCAATTTATTGCTTCCCTCCTAATCTTGACTGCATTGGTTTTGTTTGTACAAAAACTTTTTAACTTAATATAGTCAAAGTTATCTATCTGGTTATCAATTAAGAGTTCCACTTCTTCTTTGGACATAAATTTATTCCATCGCCATAGGTCTGAAAGGTAAACTATATTACGTTCCTCTAATTTACTTATAGTATCACTCTTTATATCCAGATCATGAACCCATTTAGATCTTATCTTGGTATGTAGTGTTAGATGTGGGTCCAGCCCTAATTTCTTCCACACTAGTTTCCAATTTTCCCAGAAGTTTTTGTCAAACATTGAGTACTTATCTCAGAAGGTGGGGTCTTTGGGTATATCAAAGACTAAATTGCTATAGTTATTGCCTAGTTTGTCTTGTGATTCTATCCTATTCCACTGATCGACTACTCTATTTCTTAGCCAGTACCAAATGGTTTTGATGACCGCTGCTTTGTAATATAGTTTTAGATCTGGTACAGCAAGTCCACCATCATCAGCCTTTTTTTTTTCATTAATTCTCTTGACACTATTGACCTTTTGTTCTTCCAAATGAATTTTGCTACAATTTTTTTTCTAGATCTGTAAGATAATTTCTTGGGAGTTTGATTGGTATGGCACTAAATATGTAAATTAGTTTGGGTAGTATTGTCATTTTTACTATATTCATTCGGCCTACTCATGAGCATTTAAAGTTTTGCCAATTGACTAGGTCTGATTTTATTTGTGTGGAAAGTGTTTTGTAGTTTAGTTCATATAGTTCCTGACTTTCCCTTGGCAAATAAATTCCCAAATATTTTATACTATCAACAGTTATTTTGAATGGAATTTCTTTTTGTATCTCTTGCTGCTGAATTTTATTGGTAATATATAAAAATGCTGATGATTTATGTGGATTTATTATGTATCCTGCCACTTTGCTAAAGTTGTGAATTGTTTCTAGTAGTTTTTTAGTTGAGTCTCTAGGGTACTCTACATATATCATGTCATCTGCAAAGAGTG